>CAKKOB020000293.1:9054-53842 GCA_918844115.2 Phlebotomus perniciosus | reverse complement strand
CGTTGTCACGTAAAAATCTCATAATGGATATTCTGATATGAAATTTGGAATAAATTCAACATAAATATGACATCTTTTCTCTCTTGATGCATAATAAGATGCATAATATCACTCATTCTTCTTAACTGTTGACTTTGAATAATATTTCCATCAACCACCGAATGTTGTGATCAGAAATGAATAATGATAAGAAATTTTGGTTTATGTTGAGAAACTCAACTTTGTTATTTGACGCCTTTCGGCGGATCCAAACGGCTTTCGCAAATTGCTCAAATGTCTGAAAATTTTGCCAAAAAAAATCCCTCCCATGCAGTAAACTGTTACGATTTGCACCAAAGACATCTCTCTCTCTTCCGTTTTCCTCTTTAACTAAAGCCCTACTTCCACTGAATCGAATTAAATTCGCTTTATGTAATACATTGTGTGTATATTTACACGCAGTGGCAAGATTACTCTCGCGTTGCCATCGCTACCAACTACGAAAAAGTCTATTTGAAATTTCCAGGAGAGCATAATTTTACGACAGGCAACAGATACTCATGAGATTTTCATTTTATGGCTTCACCCAAATGCTTAGTCCGCCATAATTGCAATCTCCGGTGCTTCAGCCTCGCCAGAAAGGATTGTAGGTAATAATTTCTGGTCAGAAGAATTATATTATGGCAATATATTGTCCTTTAACTTAAAAGGAAAGCTTCTCTGAAGTTGGTTTAAATTAAATTTATATACCTAAACATAGGAAGTACCCAAAAATTACAATATTTATAACCTAGGATCCTGTACAGTTACCATTTTGAACTTAATATAATATATGTATTTGGGTTCACTTGAAAACTTTAGTAGTTACTGAAACTAATATTAAAGTTGCTGGTAAAACAAACTCATGGAGGTTTGCAGCAATGCAAAATGTATTGAGTTGTAAGTTTGGTCTCTTCGTGTTATTCTGAGACGATATATTAACCATTGCGCCATTTCGCGCTTCAAAGTGACTGAAATTTAAACTATTACAGATAGGTAGAGACTTCATGTTTTCAGGACCAACCCACCCACCCTAAAGTTGAGGGACCATAGTTAAATCCTTATTTTTTTCCCATAAACCCGGCCTTTCTCTACAGAAATATATTCTTCATTTGACACACAATTCGTTATTAAAAGCTAAGATCCTGGATCAATTGAGTTTGCCGGCTTCAGTCCTGAGGCTAATGCCAAAAAATGGTGCTTAAAACATAAAATTTAAAGTAGCTTAAAACTTAAGACTAGCTGAAAGCTTAAAACATCAAACCTCAAGACTAACTCTAAGCTTAAGACTACCTTAGATTCAAGACAGGCAAAGGACTAGCTTAAAACTGAAGGCAGATGTTTGGTTTTAAGTTTGGGACTAGGTTATTCTAAAATGTACTTTTTAATCAAGAACAAAGCCTTAAGTTTAAGGTTAAACCTGAAGCTTAAATCCAGCTGTAAGTTAGCTTCAAGCTTTATTGTTAACTTTAATCCCCGCCTTAAGCTTTAAGCTTGAAACTGGACTTAAATTATAGGAACCTTCATGTCAGCTTTAAACAAGTCAGGTATCATTGTTTTAAGCCAGGTTTCAGCTTTAAGCTTTACACCCATATTTAATTTTAGGACATCTTCAAGCTTGACGTACGATATTTTGATAATTATTTTAATAATAAGGACCCAACTTAAAGCTAGATCCACACTACCAAATTAGCTTCAAATATTTGTAAAAAATGTATTTTATAAATAAAGAATAAGGTTAAAGCTGAAGCTTTAAGATTTAAATCCGTATCATGCTTTAAGTCATCCTTAAGCATTAATCCAGCTTGAAGCCTTTCAACTTTGAGCCATACTTAATTTTTAAGACAACTTTAAGTCAGCTTCAAGTTTTAAGCCTTAAGTTAGCTAAAGGCATCCTTAAGCTTTAAGCCAGAACTTTAGGCTTCAAACTCAAATCCAACCTTAAGCTTTAATCCAACCTTAACTTCAAGCTTGAAGTCAACTTTAAGCAAAGTAAATTTTTTGTTTATTATTTTGTCTAAGGTAATTTGATGATTATTTTGATAGTGTGGACCCAACTAAAGTCTCTAACTTTTTGAGTTCAGCCACAATCCGACCTTTTTCAGACCTTGACTTAAGCGCTAATGGCCTCCTCAAACCTGGGTTTAACCTAGAAGACTTAGCGGCTAAAACGGGGCTTTTACTGTAGTTTGTTCGGATCGCGCTTAGCCTAAGCACCAGAACAACTTTATAAGAAAATTCCTTTGCCAAACACGGTCTATCGAAGCCCTGAGCCCCGTTTTGCCGCTAACTCTTCTAGGTTAAGCCCAGGTCTGAGGAGGCCATAAGTCTCATCCGTAAGTCTCTAGTCTGAAGCCCGTATAATGGTTTGTCAAGGTCACAGATTTACAAGGTCCCTTCGTATAATTTTTTCGTCCTTACCTGGGTCTATGAGTTTGTTGGAAAGGTCATATAATCCAGAATCTATCCAAACCGGTTTTGAACCGGTTATTTTAAAAATCGATAGATTTTCTTCTTTTTATTTTTTTGGTCGGAAGTCATTATGAAGCAACATCTACATAGCCACCGATAGATTTTAATATTTTTCCGGTTATCTTTTTGTTTTCTTTGTTTACTTTCCGGTAATGAACCGATAAAAATGGCGAATGTAATATAGATAATTTTGTGAATTTCTTCTTTAATATCAATCCCCAAATAATGCTATCCAACAACCTCTGACCTTCGCAATGGATTCAAGAAGTATTTCCTTGGATACAAGTGAATCTTTTCTCATTTTCTTTCCCCAAATTTGTCAAAGAGTATCACATAATGTTGCTCTTGAAGCCCTAATTAATAATGCAAAAAGACTTCCTCTTAAGCCTTTTCCAAGTGAATCACATTAAAGGGATATGTTTTCTCTTAATTTTATAAATTCTTATTCTCTTATAAGAAAAATTCCTACACAAATCTTCGATTTTGCAAAAATCCCCCAGATATCGCGTTACTGAAATAATTTTGACCATCACGAAGGTGGATTTTGAGCGATAGTTGGATAGAAATTTGCAGAGAATTATGGAGCTGGAAGCATAATAGAACGAAATGCCAGTCACGTTCCTCTGACCGAGAATTTTATTCAATATTTGAGGTAAACATAACATGCTGGTATCCCTTGTATCCATAAGGACATGTTGAAAAAGCTCCAAGTCCTACAATGGCTATTGTCTGGAAGTTTTCTCTCAATTACTACCTACCCCCTGAAACATTTACCAATTGTTGCGGTTTTTTTTGGTGAATCACAAAAGGTGAAGGATGTCACGAGAAATATCAAAAAGGCCGTTGTGGCGGCCACGCTGGAGGAAGTGAAGATAAAGTCTGCTGAGAAGTTCGGCCAAACGGAAGTACAGCCGACAATTCACCTGGACTCGGATGGAACGGAAATAGATGATGAGGAGTACTTCCAGACGTTGGAGCCTAACGCCGAGCTAATTGCCGTCTTCCCGGGCGAGCAGTGGATGGACGTGAGTCTTAATATATAAAAAGGGGGCTCCAATGATGTGAAAATAAATTTAGATATTTTTCAAAACATAAATTGTTTGGCTAAAAATATCGATTTCCTATAAAATGGCGGCGCAAAAAAGCCGCTATTACCGCCATCTTCGAACTGTATTTTAGCTCTCACAAAACAAGATGGCTGACCCATAAAATGGCGTCGTTTGACTAGAAAGATATCTCTTTCCAAAAATGACTCTTTTAGAGTCTTCTTAAAGTCTTTTTATTCAGTAAATATAAAACCTACTTTATTCACGCTATTGGAGTCACAATATTAAATATAAATTGTGAGAAAATCCCCGAGACACAGTGGCCGACTTTTGCTTCCACAGCCCACGCACTACGTCACCATCACCACCCGTCGCGACTCCGCCGACAGCACCGACTGTGCTGACGTGGAGCGGGTGCATCTGAAGAAGCTGGTGGGGCAACTTAAGAATAATTTATGCAGCGTGTCTGTGCTGAGTGAGCCAGATCTGGAGTTGCTGTCGAACATGGATCCCAACTCACTGACCGACATCACTGGCAAGGACTTCATTGAGCAGCTCAAAGAGGCATCAGGCAGGTTAGGGGGAGGGACCGGATGGAGTGGTGGATCCTCCCCATCTTGACAGTCTCAATGTTTTTCTATCTATAACAACCCTTGCACATCCCCCCAACTTCTATCCCCCCACTCATCCAATCATCTGAGTAGCTAGTCTGACTATCTGATTAGATTTGAGATTAAATGGAATGAGCTTTGCATGATTTTTGTGTTTTTTAATATTATTTCTTAAAAGGGGAAGGAGAAATGTTGAAAAATCATAAATATTTTCTAAAGTCGTCAATAATTTTGAGGTTAAGGTAAGTTAAAGATAGTAGAAATCAGTTTTTTGCAAGTTAAAAGAAACTTTAAGAAATTAAAAAGGCAAATTAACGTTAAATAAGAGCTTAAACGAAATTACAACGCAAATATTGGTAATTTTACACAATATTTGCCTCAGAAGTAGGCAATTTAACCTCAAAATCGTAAACTGTTCCTGTGCTAGAGTCCAAACGGTTGCAGATAGAGACTTAGGGTTTTCGAGGACCCTCCCTTAATTCTACCAAGGATTATCATATACCCTTCGTTTTTCCCATAAATCAGATCGTTTCCGTTTTATGAATGTCCTAAAAACTCTCAATCATCTAATTAGAGTTGTTAATCTTTAAAAATCTCCACAAACGCCAAAAAACAATCTATATATAAAATCCCTTCCCAACTCTGTGTTAGTCTGAGCAGCAAGCTCTGCATCATGAATTATTGCCCGTCCATTTTCATGGGCTTTTTCACACGCTGGAAAATCGCCTCGTCCTTTGGGGCTGCAATTAATGACTGAAGAATTGCTTTCCCAATGAACTCGCGCGACACCGGAAATCAAGCACAATAAATTGTTCCTACCAAGCAAACTTTAACACCGCGTGAATGTGCAAGAATGTCTGGGAAATTGAAATTATGATACACTCAGCCAGAAGTTGAACAGACCCCATTATATAGGAAATTAATTAATAGGGATGGAGAGTTCCGCTAGTGTTCAACTCTAAATGGACGTGGAAGTGATGAAGCAGAATGTTGCGGTTGTCTTTCCATTAAGCTTGCCCAAATGGATGCTTCCAGATGAAAGAGTATTCAATTTCAACAGCAAGAAATTCAATTTTATGTGCATCAGATGGTTTTTGCAGATAAAAATTCCATCACTAAAACACTTTCAATGCCACGTAAAGTCAATTTAGATGCGCTTCGTGTTGGGATTTAAACCATTTTTTAGGTCACTCCTATGTATGTTAGAATATTGGCAAAAAATTTAGTCATGCAGAAACTAATATCCCAAGAAAAACAAGTTATAGTAAGTAAAGTCACCATTTGGCTAGGTAACTTTTCTAACGTAGATTTTATGTTATCCCGACGTTAATATTTTAAACTTACCTTCGCCATTTTGAATTCAATATGGCGGCAGGTAACGATAAACATTTAAGAATATTTTTTTTTTTGGGAAATGAAAGAAAATATGATCATTTTGTGGATTAGGGGGAATTTTCATGTGCAGTTTACGAAAATATTACGTGAATTTTACGTATTGCAAATTTAAAGTTGCCATGACATCATAACTATTACCCATCACTGCAATTTGACTCGTTTTTTACTCATGGTTACTATAAGTTACCTAACTGTTACTTGAAAATGTTCCTTGGGAGGCAACAACATAAAAAAAGCAATAGAAACTCTTCTTGTTTTAATGAAAACAAGAAACTTGGCAGTAAACAGATATTTTTTTTATTAATTGCCCACACATTCCCTATTTTTTGCGCTCCGCTGCACAGTTGGAAGCCTGAGGCTGAGGATTTTTAATTTGGAAATATATGACAGCAGGAAATACTCCCCAATTCCATTGAAAAACCCTCGGGGATGGTCCAATATTTCCCACCTCGGGTTACCGGGAAAATTCACCTTCAAACATATTTCACTCAATGTCGGAGTGAAATTAAGCGCGTGGAAAGTTTATTTGTCGAAATGGGGGAAAAATGTGTTAACGTGTTTTGAAGGGAAAGAAAAAAATTATTTTCAAAAGTAATTTTTTAAATGGACCTGCATGAAATTGCTTGATTAGGTGACTTTGCAAATTTGCTTTTTCCGTAGTAGTAAATATTAGCTAACTAGAATATTCGTTCAATTTGAAAAATATTCTTGAAATAGGTATTACCTTATTCGTGAAGTTGAAAGTAAAGTAGGGAAGGGTGGAGTCACCACTTATGGACACTTTAAGAATTCAATAACTCATAACTTTTGAACTTTTCATCGAATCTTTATGAAATTTTGGGCACAATTACTCTGACTCAGTGTCTTTCAGTGTATCCAGTTGATTTTTTTTCCAAATCAATAGCCAGCCCATTTAAAAATTGCATTTTCTCTGACTACGTGAAATTCACCACTTATGGACACTTATCCACACTTATGGGCAGCATTTTAACCACTCATGGACATCAATTTAAAAGTGACCAAGACACTCCAATTGAATGGAAATCTCTTTAGAAATAGCCACTGGACAATCTTGTCTTCAATATCCTACCCTAAGCACTGTAAAAGCCCCCATAGATCACATTTTCTCCTCAGAGCATTTTCTGGAACCACAAATACAAACACACAGCAAAAGTTAGGTTATCTATTGTTCCGGGAATTCTCACAATTTTGTCACAGGAGCACAAATATCTCACAGAGCACAATTGCACTTCAATTTGCAAGAAGTTTAATTAAAAACCTGGGGCAAAACACAAGCTTCTAGCAAGAACAAAAACAAGAGTATTTTGTCACAAGCGTTTTGAATGAAAACTATTTGGGCTCTACTTTTCATATTGACATGTCCATAAGCGTAGAAACACATCAAACAAGAAATCAATTGACGACACCTTTAAATTTAGTTCAAAAATACAAAAAAAAATACCATGGAATTATTATCAAGGGATAAATTAGTTATTTATAGACTGAGTAGGGCACTATCCAATAGTGGTTACTCCATCCTAAGTGTAGTAGGGATCGGCCATAAAGCTCACATCATTAGATATATTAATTTTGCAAAAAAAATCGACAAGAATATTAATTCCATTAATATGAACTAACGCAATACATCTGATGTAGATCTATTGCATTAGTTCATATTCAATCTATAGAATGTATAGAATCAATATTCTCGTTGAAATTTTAGCAAAATTATCCTATCTGGCCGATGCGAGCTTCATGGCCGATCCCCACTGCGCTTACCTTACGTTTTATTACTTGAGAGGTTATAAAACCTGGGTTCTCTTTATAAAAACCACTTGTCAAATCAATTAAGTACTTGTTAAGCTTAACTCTTGGAATCACACACGACGATTTTGGACTGTCAAACTATCGGATCTCTCACTCACTCGTATTGCTGTCAATATCTTCTTTCTCGTTCTTTGACAGGAATTTGATACATGTGAGAGTTCAAGTGTTAAAAATGTTTCTATTTTCTGAATATTCAAGAAATTTACGAAAAAAAACTACGAAAAAAGAGCGAAAAATCTCGGATAACCTCAAAATTATTTATGTATCATTTATGCGAAATACAAGTAGTTATAGTATTTAGTGTTCAAGTGTTTGTTCCTACACTTTTCTTTTAAAAATTTGTATTTTTTTTTTACAACAACAAATAATTAAAACTTTTCTTCCGTTGTACTATTTATTAAACCTTATATGATTTTTCATGCTTTCAGTAATTTAGCTAGCTTGTTTTGACGTGCATCCCTGAACGAAACTGCTTGTATTTCGCATTTATTTTATGGCACGCCATCCATTCCCACTTAATTGCTCATACCAGGGGGCAAAATAACAGTCGCAGTGAAATTAATTGGAAATGCTTCTCTAAAATCCATTACATGATCAACAGGTGTCTAATTACTGCCTCAAACATGCTCTTTGTAGACTCCTGCATGAAAAGCGACAGGCTTTTGACGCAATTGAGCTGCTAAGGATGCTGGCGAAGGAGCGAGGAATAACTCTTGAGGTGCACCACGACATCAGTGAAGCCATTGGCTTGCGCGCGGACGCGGCCGGCCCATCCGTGGAGGCGCCACCGTCGACAAATTCCGATTCTGCAACATGATATCTGCACAATGGCACCACATATTACCCCTAACTGTTCAACGTAAAATTTACATGTAAAAAAAAATACCTTCAAAATGATAGATTTCGCGATGTAGATGTTACGAAGTAGGACAATTTAAAAAAAAAAACAGTGGAAAACAGTTTTAAATGGAGAAATATTGCATGAAAAAAAAGAAATAACAAAATAGATATGGTATTGTTACTAAATATTCACATTATGCAACCGTTGATGTTTAGCCGGAAGAACGAGTAGAGATAAAAAGTCGTGGTGTTAAAGTGTTATAATTAGGGAAGAGCATTTACCAAGACATTTTGGCGATATACAAGGAAGAGAATGACGATAAAAAGCTTATGATAGAGAAACTCGACGAGATAAATTGTGACACAATTAAAAAAAACAGCATATTTGCCGTAGATATAGTGGCTTGCAAGAGTTCTAAGCACGAACCTAACCTATAAAAACCTCGTATGGGTAACATTTAACCAAAAGCCCTAGAATCCTTCTAGATCTCATCTAGCCCAACATAACCTCACCTAACCTCAGAATTAAATGTCAATCCCAAAGCTTTGCAAGCCACCGTTGTAGTTCATTGAAAATCTACTAAGAAAGTTAATGATATCACTATTTCAGCACTGATTTTGACTTGTGATTGTGGTCTATAGTAATTATTAAGCTTGTCAGTCTTTTTGCAGCAAACTTCACAGAATCACTTATGATAATTTGACCAAAGAAAATTAAAAAAAAAAATTGGCCATCTTTTTAACCCTTACGGTTACGCATTTGACTTTATTTTGACGAAAAAACCTCCCCAAGACTGATAGATTTACCCTCGTGAGACGAAAAGAAAAAAAATCGTACTTAGTTCTTTAATCCAATTGTAACGGCGTAAGTTAACATGGTAAACCGAGTGGATACGAAGGAACCCCGAAGGTGAATTTTACGTTTATACCCGGGAATAGGAAAATTAGAAAAAAAAACTCTAAAAATTCGAAGTTCGTATTGAAGTGTTAATCACCGTAACCCAAGTGACCCCAAAAAGCAACTTTTGGACAAAAACTGTATTTATGAAAACACGGAAAAAACGTTTTTTCCAGTCACATTTTTTGTAATAATGGATAATTCCAAAGAATTGAAAAAAAACTGAGTATTTGTCAATAATGTGTCACCTCTTTGACAACGAATTTGCACAGTGAAATCTTCTTGAACAACACAACATCCGATGTAACACGAACCAGAAACATCATGTCAATAAATTCCTTGTAGAAAACAATCTTGTTTTTGGCTTTTTATTTATTTATTTTTGATTGGGAGCTGTCTTTGCAAAGGACTGAGTTAAAAACGAAATCTCTGAATAGAAGCCAAGATAGCGATAGTTAAACTATTTGTAAAGACAAGAGAAAGGTTTTGTCCACAGACTTGTCTTCCCATTCTACGGACATTTCCTACGCCTCATCTGAAATTCTAAATATTTTTCTCTATAGGGCTCGTCATCCTAGACATCTTCTTTCCATTACAAATGGTTCTTATCTTCACTGCAACCCCATTCTATCAGTTTAGATGGGGTGAGTTGATATTCTCGTCTCTGACGTCATTACATTTCATTTTTATATCCATTTTAAATGGGGAGGAGAAGAATTATTGGACGCATTATAATGGCTTCTTTCCAAAACACTCCCTTTCCAGCAAAATCAGAAGTGGGATGCCTATACTACAATTCTTCCAGACGTTTTTAGAAGGATCAGTTATCGGAAATAAAGTGTTTTTAACTCCTCCTAAAAGCACCTTATGGTAGGATACTGGTATTTTCCATACTTTTCCTCATCCCCTACTTTTTTTTACATCCCCGAAGCCTGTGAACATGGCACATTCGCCCTTAGGCTCAGGCACTTCCCCTTCACACACACTCACACCCGTGCAACTGTGTATCCGTCGCGACTCTAGAGGGAATGGGTGTATGTGTGGCTCAATACTCCGTCGCCTCATCGTCACGACGCCCGCCCGACCCCGAGTCCGCCACCCTGCCCGCCTCCGGTTCGCTCGCACCCCAAAAACACGACCCTCCACCCGTCAGTCGTCAACGAGGCGCGAGAGTAGTTTGGTGTGTTCCTCCGTCCGACCAGCAGCAGTGTTCTTGGGGTGCTCTAGCTTCTGGACGGGAGGTGTGCAATAGAGCTTTGGGAAGGATTTTCGCGGTGCGCGGCCAGGACGAACGTCCTCCACTTTCCTCATTCTTCCACCAACACCCAAACAGTGAGTCTATGTGTGAGTGTGTGATTCCTCTGGGTTCGTTCACTGGGGGCCAGGGCAACAGAGAGTGAGAGAGATAAAGAGTCTCGGGGTTGGATGTAACACTCGTGATAAGGAAAAATGCAACGTATTGTTGTTTTTTTTTTTAGAAAAAAAAATTGTAGTTCAGGTTTAGTGAGTTTAAAGATCAAACGTTCAAAGGTCTTTCGTATTTTGTTTAGGGGTTGAGTTTAAAGGACCAGCTATCCAAAATCAAAATCTAATTAAAAACCATAAACTAGCTAGTTTATGAAACCTAGTCTTAGTTGGAAAATTTAAAAAAAAAATATCCTAGGACCCCTAGGACGAAACCTAGTTCTAGGGATCCATTAGGCTTAGGTCCTAGATTTAGATATCAATAAGGAATCAAATTCCCAAATAGGTTCTCCTACTAGACCCATTGATCCCCAATTCTAGTACACAAACCTGGATCCCTAAACTAACTACCCCCCTATGGGTTCTAACAATTTCAATTCTTTTAATTTCCAACTGCCTCAACACTTGAATTCGCCGCTGTATGACTGGGGTGGCGGAGGGTTGTGGTGCAGAGAGGGTGAGTGAAAATGACGACAAGAGGGTGCGGAACTTCTCTCATTGAATTTCTCTGATTCTCCTCTCCCTCTCTCGCTCACACCCTCTGTCTCCCTTTCGCGCACTCCAAAAACACTGGTGTGAGTCATCAAAAACGCGGAGGGTACGAGCCAAATCCCTCGAGACATTTTTATCAAAAAGGCAACATTTTTTTGCTCTCTCTCTCTCAATTTCGTCCAAGAGAAGAAGAAAAAAATCACTTCCTCCTTTTTTTGTCGCGGAAAAGCATCGGAAAAGTGTCTCCAAAATAGTCAAATACGTGCTGGATTTTCATGAGCGTCGCGGCAGAAAGTGAAGGTAATTTTGGGTGTTGAAGGGATAAAGTCACCCCAAACTCGAGTTTTTGGTGAAATCCATCGGCGGATAGATGGCTGCCAGATGAAGTTGTGTGCGTTATGTTTACGGGATCGTGAACACGGATGCTAAATGGTGCGCTTTTAGATGTGTTGTGGGACAGTCAATTGAGCATAATGAAATGTGCTGGGAAATTCATTTCCGATTTCTAGAGTGGAACACCCCTTCAATAAAAAAAAATAGTAATTTAGGAAATTCCATAACTGGACAGGTATCTGAATTATAAAAGGGGTTTTGGTAGCATTCGAAAAGTAAAGACTACAAAAGAACTAATTTAATAATTGAGCTACGGTCAAGTTGGTTTTAGAAATCCAGCTCGTTTTAGGATCATATCTTAAAATCTTCATGAAACGAACTTAGTGAAAACACGAAAAGCTATGTATAGTTAATCAAGTTTTACTGGATCTAAAATTAAAACACCTAACCTGTTAAAAGGAACCGATCTTTGTTGTTCCTTTTAAAAAGGATTTCGTAATATTTTAAGTCTAACCTAAGTACTAACAGTCAGCCTAGACTTAGTGTAATTCCTTAAGTTGGTAAGGTTTTAGATTTGTTAGAATCAAATGAAATCTTTTATATCGGAAAGATCTTATATCTATTCTTCTTGTATGTTTAACGCTTTGATCTACTTTGATCTAGGATCCAGCCTAACTTCTAACGCTCGAAGTTCGCCTCTAAAATCCTAAAGTCAACCGGTGGTTAGGTTCTTAATGCAATACTTTAAATCTAGAAAAAATTAAGGATTGTTCGTCTTAAGTTAAGAATTAACTTGGGATTAACCTTAGGATTTCAGTTCGGCGTTGGGAATAGGGTTGAGTTACTTAGACAAGGTCCAGGAACCCTTATATACCTATTACTGGTTCCCTCAGGCTCGAAGTTCAGCAGTTTTTTCGGCATTCTTTCATCTAGCATACGGTAGATGTGGCTCAGCCAGTTGATTAAACGTTTTCGAATGGTGGCAACAATATCCGGCTCATCATATAACTTCTCCAGTTCATGGTTCATTCTTATTCTGAACTCCCCAGTCCTCGGATCCTCTATAGGGCCATAGATTCTTCTCAGAACACGCCTCTCAAAAATCAGTAACGCTAGCTCCTCAGCTCGGGTCATCGGTACCACTTCTAGCCCGTGGGTGACAATGGGCCTCACCAAGGTTCTATGTATTGAGATCTTTGATAACCATGAGACGTTTCTGGAACGGAATACTGTCGCAAGTGCGAGGCAGCACCTTTTTCCTCCTGCGATCCTTTCTGTCACCTCCATCCTGATGCTGTTGTCCGAACTCACAGTCGATTCCAGATACTTGAAGCTTTTATCGACTTCGAAGTTCCAGTCGTCAACCGTGAGATTCTGGTGAAAACGCCGTACTACGGGATCAGTTTCCTGATTCGCTCTGAGCCCTATGTTCTCTGCTGCGTCGGCCAGCTTAACGAAAGCCTCCCTTATTCCGACCCATTACATTTATCTCATCCACATATGCAACTACCCGATATTCTAGCAACTTAAACTTTCCCACCAACTGTCAAACTATCCCCAAATGTCAGTTTGACAGTAAATTACTTGTCACTGACTACGAACCAACACGTCATGTGTGTATTGGTGCCTCCGCCAGCACCACGTCTTGTTGCCAACCCTCGTCTGGCACGCACACATAAACAGTGAGTTGTGTGATTTGGATTCGATTTCCGAAGGATGTCAAGAGAATGGCGCCGGCGGAGTAGGAGGCCACACACTCTCTCACTCTCACCCACACTCCGGGAGTTGTGTTCGGTTCCCCGAAAAAGAGCGCCTCGATGAGAGGGTAGTCGCTTAATTCCCTCCAACTTCTTCTGTATGGTGCAATCATTAAAGTGTGTGTCCTCCTTACAGTTCCGTGGGGTCAATTGCGGTGCTACGCTCCATTTGTATTGATTTTTTTTATTAGTCAAGTGGTGCGAGTGTCGGAGTTTATGGTATTTTAATTTTTCAATTTTTTAAAACGGAAAGGGAAACACAAAATACAGTTACATCCATTACACCTGATGATCAAGAGGATAAATATGTGTTTAAATAATTGATTTCCCCAAAAAAAAGACGCGAAAGTGCCCAGAGTTCAAGAGTACCAGAGCTGAAAGTGCCTCAAAGTGAAACTCCTGGCTGGAGAGAGACTGTGCTTCTCTGTGTATGTGTGATGAATTTGCTGGTTTGGGAAATATCAAAAGAAAAGTGAAAGTTACTCGAGAGCGAACCCCTTTTGCGCTCATCTGAGAGTGGTTCCTCGGTGAATTTCCATCACCCCCCTTTATATTTGCGGTATGTGTGATGGGGATCCCCCAAGCGACTGTTCAATGAACTGCCCACGAAGGACCCCCACCCCCCACCCATTCTCAACCAAAGCTCCTTTGGCTGCAAAATTTGCTGAATTAGTGAAAAACTCACCCTCACAACCCCATCTTTGAACAACCACAAAATGGTGGTGCGAGTTTGGGTGGAGAAAGCAGTCACGCAAACCTAAACTCCTCGTCTCACTCGCACCCCTTTGTCACATTCCCTCCCCTCCCCCTCCACCAACTCAATCCCACTGCACACAATTTTCAATTTATGCTTTCAATCAGACACATTTTTTCCCATCGCGCCGCCGAAGCGCCATGGAGATTTTTTTTCTCTCGAGAGGGGGGACCTTTACGATTTTAAGGGGAGATGGAAACTTGCTTGGGGATTATTTTGCATTTTTACGACCTTTTGCGACTGAAAAGGAATTATTGGATCGACAAAATACATTTGATAGCTTATTTGTTGTATTTTTGATAATTTCGCAATACCAATCGGCGAACGGTGACCCGCCAAGTAGTAACTTTAATTACTTTTACAAAAAAGTTTTAAATTGTGAAAAGTTAAAAAAAAAAGTATAAATCCAAATTTAGGGACTTTCTATCATTAAAAAACCTAAACATAATATGATTTCATTTTTTAAAGTAACCTTCGATAGGCCCGAATACAACTAGACTAACTAATATAATATATAGGGATTCCTTAAGAGTTAGTCTAGTTATATTTGAAACCGTCGAGTTGTTTATTAAACTAGATACATTTCAATTTAAAGACCCCGCAAATCAGTCAACCAAACCCCCTTATTTGACTAACCCACGCATGTTGATTCTCCACGTGTTCCCCGTAACATTCCTGCCAACGAATCAATTTTCGTTCAAATAAATTATTCATAAAAGAGTTATCTAATTATTACATTTTAAAGGTAATTACAAAGGTACGATAGCCACAAATTGAATGATCAATTGAAGCGCGATGATGCAAATTGCGGCGAAAGTTGGCCGTAATGAGGGGTCGTGGCAGGTGAGGTGCGCAAGGGCAATTTGCGTAGCGTCAACATGCACAGAAATAGCAACCCTTCCTCCTTTGGCGTCATACCCCACAATATTGGGCAAATTTTCACGCCATTTATCCCACTTAATGTGATTTTTTTCTGCTTTGCCAGAGCCTTGATCTTGAAACTTCCACTATCGGATGATCTGTAAGAGTGCCGAGGCAGAAAGATGAATTTCTCACCCTTTGGTGGACACTTTCCGGGAACCATTCCCGGAATTCATCAGTTTGCTGCATCCGGAGCTCTGGTCTCCACCTCAGCACCGGACAATGTGAACCGATATCACTCCAGCAACGTCAACATCCCGCACTTCAATCAACCCCATGCACCCATCCTGGGAAAATTCCGACCAGACGATGTCAACAACATGAATAAGTACAACGGACACACGAACCAGTACTCAACGCCATATTCTCAGGATGGACAGTCAGTTTCGGATAAGCAGCAAAGAGGCACGTCGGCCAGTGTCTCGTCCTATCCTCAGACGACGCTTTCGGGATCCGTTGGACAGCAGCCTCCAGAAATACCTCAGGTAAACCGAACCTAGCTTCCTCAACAACGCAACCTGACACTAAAACCCAATCCTCATTCTTGCAGCAACAAACCGACGCCAAGCGAGTCCTTCAGAATGTGAATCCGAGCTGGCAGTCCCTGACCCCGAGCTCCGCTGTCGCTGACTACCTGTCCCACTTGCCGGCGAGCACTCTACCGCTCAGTCTGCACCACTTCCTCAAGTACTCAGCCGAGAGCATCAAGAAAGAGACGCAGAATCCACTAAGTGTAAGTGATGCAACGCCTAACCTCAAAATTCGACTCTCATGATATCAATACAGTCGCAGAACCTCAATAATCTCGGTGCTGGACTCTTGCCACCAAACAATGCCAACATCAACCACCAAGCACAGCATCAGCAGCAATCACATCAGCAACAGACGCCACAGAGTCATCAGCAAACTAATGCAAACGCCAATGATCACACACAGCAACAGAGCAACGCCACAGCCACCACAGGCACCAAGAAAAAGAAGAAGAAGAAGGCGCCCAAGCCACCAAAGGTAAAGGTAATAACCATTATGGTTGTTTACTAAGAGGAAGCTATGACAACGGATTAAGGGTCCCTGAAATCTGATTTAAATACCTGAAAATGCACTTGCAAAATCAAGAGGTATTCCAAGATTACATAAAATTAAGCTTGGATATCAAATTTAAAGTTATTTTTTATGGGTCGGTTGATATAGGGCTTAATAGGTTTACAAGGGTTTCGGAAAATCTCCGTAACTAAGGTTGTTCTTGTTCGATTTTGATCAAATAAAAAGCATTAAAAAGATAAGAAAACGCGCCGAAAGGCTGTTAAAGTGAAGTTGAGTGCTAATGAAAGGAAATACTAGCTTCAAATCAGGAAAAATTTTCAATATACAAGTTTACAAGCCTTAAAAATCGGATAACATGAACCTTGTAATTAAAACTCATGTTATTCGATTTTATCAGTTCTATATTTCAAATATAGAACTGATTTTGATGGTAATCAAATGACGAAAACAGGATTATAAGTAAAAACGTATTTCCCAATCCATTATAATTAGCATATTGAGTATAATTTCCCAATTGGAAAATTTTAATTAAATGCAGAAATTCAATTAATTAACCAGTCAATCAATATTGATCAACATAATTGAGTGCAATATTTTCACGAGTTTTTAATCTACTCGCTTTAATGGGAAATTGCTTGATCCATTAAACGGATGAATGCATGTCTACCAACAATGTTCCAGTGAAATCAATAACTCATCACAAAATTACAAGCCCGGCATATTTATTTTTCCTCAAAAATATTTTATTTGCTGCAATCTACTGCTTTGCTCACCTTATGCCAACCTTTGTAGGAGAAGAAGCCTCGCCCAAAGCCTGGAGAAATCCGTTTAACAACAGCCCTGGACGGAAGTACGCTGTTCTGCTGTCCAGAATGTCAGATGGCGTATCCGGAGCGTGGCTTGCTGGAGCAGCATCTTGTGGGACACAATCTAGAGAGACGGTAAGAAAGTGAACTTTGACTTAGGGTGGATTAACCACTTACGGACACTTTAAGTTTAAGGGCGTTTTTTTATCGAATCTTGATGAAATTTCTGATGCATTACGTCTGATTTAGTATCTTCCTGTAAATCTGGGTGATTTTTTCTCGAATTATTAGCTAACTCACTTAGAAATCGCGATTTCCTAACCTAATTCTCCACTTATGGCCACTTATGCTCAGTTAAACTACCAAGGAAACTACTAACGATTTCGTTGTCATAGCTTCATCTGTGACATCTGCAACGCAGCACTCAAGCGCAAGGATCACTTGACGCGTCACAAGCAGAGTCATAATCCCGAACGCCCCTTCGTATGCACGATTTGCCTGAAGGCATTCAAGCGCAAGGAGCAACTCACGCTCCACTTTGTCATCCACTCTGGCGAGAAGCGACACATCTGCAATGAGTGCGGCAAGGGATTCTACCGGAAGGATCACCTGCGGAAGCACACGCGCTCCCACATTGCGCGACGCGTCAAGGCAGAACTGAGTCAGCAGAATCAGCCCGCCAGTGGCGCCCCCGTCGTGCCCAACATGCAGCAACCGTATCCGGTGGCGAGTGGCCAACAGACGCCACAACAACCGCCAACAGGCCACCACAACGGACAAGGCAGTGGCGGTCATCAGCAGTCACCGTGTTTGTCCTAAAATTTACTCTTCCCCAAATTTACCCCCATCTTCAATTACTTCTAGCCAGTTAGATCCTCTCTTGTGATTGTTTATTTATTTTTTATTTTTGCTTTATCTAATAGATTATTTATATTTTTTTTATTTCTTCCCAGAGTTTATGTTTATTTTTATTTTTTATTTCATAAATACTTTTAAAATGCAATTCTATGTAGTGTCCTGGGCGTGTGGTGAGAATAAACCAGATAAAAAGTACTTTCAACTCAATTTGAGGCTGAAAAGTTTTAAAAAAGTTTTTCCAAAAAAATCCCCCAACTTTCGTGCAATTCTCGCCACACGGAAAAAATATTGAACTGCAAAAAATGCAGAAGTAAACAATAAAAAATATGTATATTGTATGGAGGAGAAAACCTGAAAAACATTTATGATGAAATAATAATAATAGTGAAGTAATTTTATATGTATGATGAAAAAAAAGAAAAAAAGAACATAGTACAAAAAATGACTCATGGTAAATTTCACACGCTAAACAACAATTAGATGATGAATACAAAAAAAGGATGACAAGAGACAAGAGATTTACAAAAGACACAATAAAAAAGAAAAATAATAAAAGAAAGAATAAACACTGCTTCAACCTAAAGATAAGATTGATATTGAACAAGAAAAAAATATTTAAAAAAAAGCGTAAATCTAAATTATTTATATATACTACCTATTGATATGAAAAAAAACAATTGTATGACACGTAATGTTAATTAAGGCAAAAACAAGATGAAGGTAAAGAAAAATGTATTTAACACACACAAGAATAGTAAAAAAAAGAAACTATTTTATAAGGAACAAATTTAATTTTTAAGATAACAATTTGCAAAAAAGAAAACCTTCCCTCTTCCCCCCCTTTAGATGGATCCATTGTCACGAGAAAGTAACTAAAAAATTTATATATTTTAGTGACTGATTAGATGACATCATATGACGTGCGAACAAAGAATTTAATAAAAAAAAATGCATTAACTGTAATCCAAACAATTAAATGTGTAGCGAAAAGTGTAAAGAAACAATATTGGACGCAGACATTTTTAAGGAGAATAAAAATGGTACAGCAACAATTTCAATAAAAAAATGTCTTCTTACCTTTAAACCTTTCCATGAAACCTGTAGTACCGCTCGTACTCCCTCAGCAAAGTCTTATAAACATTCCTAGAAGCTTCTGAGCAACTTCTAAGGATGAATTGACCATAATTGGGATCGCACATTGAAATAAGTGAGTAGCAAATGTTGTTGATGTGGGTTTTTATCTAAGAAAAACAACAATTTAAAAAATAATAAATATAAACATAAAACTTTAAAAATTTAAAAATTAAAATTAAAAAAAAAACCTACACTCGGAATGAGGGTCGTTGAGTTCTGGTTGTAAATCATTTCATTGATAACGAAGACCAACATGAACGGAGCCACTCGCTTTGCATTCTTATTCTTAGCCGCCATGAAAGCGATCATCAGTTCAAGCTTGTGCGCCAAACCGGTCAAAGCTTCAATTTCACTTTGTTCCAACTTATCTTTCTTTCCCCTGTCGCTTCGATACCCACAAATTCCATGAATGAGATCCTTGAAAATGATCACAAACTGTGGCATTGCCAACTTAAGGCATGTGGATCTATGTTGATTGATGGCATGACAAAGCTCAGTCATACCAAGATGTAGGTTCGAAAAGTCTTTGATATCCACCTTGAGACGCTTCAAGTTGATCTCCACCAGAAAGGTGAGGATGTTGTAGAAGAGGGAACTATTTAAGGGGATCTGGAGAGAAGGGAAACCTTAGTTTAACAAATTAAAGAACCTAGGGTAGTTTTTAAAGTATGAAAAGATTTTTAGACTTGAACTTAGGTTCTTAGAAATTCATAGAGTTCCTAAACATTTTTAACAATTGTAATCAAAGTTAAAGGGTTGTTTATCCTGTTATTTCTTCAAAGTCTTTAGGGTAGACCATGCAACTTCGAACGATTTCTGACTTCGAACACCCGATATATCAATGGTTCTAATGATTCAAGTGGTTGGATAAGTTATAGAATCAAGTGAGAGTGATCAAATGGTTGGATGATCTAACTGGGAACGGTATCAAACTTGAATTACCACTTGATATACAGGATGTTCGAAATTAGAAACCGTTCGAAAATTGTACATAGTCCTACCCAGCCAAAAGTCGTCAAAGACGTATTTTAAAGTCGAGGAAGTCGTATTAAAAGTCGTCGAAAACGCATTTTAAAGTCGAGGAAGTCGTCTTTAAAAATCGTCGAAAATGATCTTTAAAGTAGAAGAAGATGTCTTTAAAGTCGTGGAAGTCGTCAAAAATGCATTTTAAAGTCGAGGAAGGCGTCTTTAAAGTCGAGGAAGTCGTCTTTAAAAGTCGTCGAAAACGCATATTAAAGTCGAGGAAGTCGTCTTTAAAAGTCGTCGAAAACGCATTTTAAAATCGAGGAAGGCGTCTTTAAAGTCGAGGAAGGCGTCTTTAAAGTCGAGGAAGGCGTCTTTAAAAGTCGTCGAAAACGCATTTTAAAGTCGAGGAAGTCGTCTTTAAAAGTCGACAAAAACGCATTTTAAAGTCGAGGAAGGCGTCTTTAAAAGTCGTCGAAAACACATTTTAAAGTCGAGGAAGGCGTCTTTAAAAGTCGTCGAAAACGCATTTTAAAGTCGAGGAAAGCATTTTTAAAGCCGATGAAGGCGTCTTTAAAAGTCGTCGAAAACGCATTTTAAAGTCGCCAAAGACTTTAAAGTCGGAAGACGTCTTTAAAATAATCTCTAACGACATGACTGTTGATAAATATCTTTTAACTCACCTTCTTATTCTTCACAAAGATCGTGTGAGCCTTCAGGATGTCCAGAAGCAAATCCGTTGAATCCTCTAAAGTCGACTTAAGAGACAACTCAGAAGTGATTCCCCACAAGATCTCCTCGTAGAACCCAGAAAAAGCCTCTCCCTTCTCCTCGTTCATGCTGCAACTCGCCAGATTTTGCAGGATTACGCAAATAAGTTCTGACTTCGTCCCTTTCAAGTCTTTCAGGACTTCCTTGAACTCCTCGCTTGTGATGTGATTCACGAGAATCATCGACACATCCTGACTCTTATTGCTCTCCCACAAATCCAAGACAATCGGTGTGAGAGATTCCTGGGGAATCATTAGGGCCTCCCTGCGATCAACCAGGACCTTTAAGAGTTCAACTGAACAAGATTCTTTGTTCAACTTCCCGATGAATCTCATTGAGATCTTCCCGAGGGCTTCATGACTCTTCGTGAAGTTCTCCTTGTTGAAGAATGCCGTCAGAGTGGCCGTGAAGGCTGGGATGAGTTCCTGACTCTCCTGGACATCCTCGAAGTACTTCAACGCCAGTGAAGTGAGTTTCTGCCCAATTTTGATGATTTCCTTCTCGAATTTGTGGAATTTTCTCATTTTTGAGAAATTCTTCACGGCAATCAGGCACAAATCTTGACAAATTGGATGATCCTCCTCCAAGAAACCGATCAAATCCGCAAATGCCGCGATATTGGCTTCCGTTTGGTAATTTGTGGTAGTTTTCAGGAGAATCTCATAGAGTGTCTCTTGTTTTTTAGCATTGGGAAACATTTCTGTGATTTGACGAATAGAAATGAAACTGAAGACATCCACTTCATTGCCCAATTCCATCAAATTCGACAGGATGTCCAGTAAAATAACTTCCAAATCCTCAAAATCCGCCAAAGAATGCATCAGGAGTAGGAGATAAGAAAGAATCTTATTGTTTTCTTCCTTGCTCATGAATCCAATGGGGAGAACCTTGATTTTCAGTAGAATTTCCTCAACTTCCTGTGATTCAATCTTCCCTCTGAGGTTTGGAGTCTTTGGCGAGACGACTTCCGGAAGTTCCCCCGATGAGAAGTCAATCTTACAGAACAGCGCCTTTTTCGAGTTGATCTTCTCGGAAACGCATTGGAAAATGGCTGTGAGGAAGATTGAGAGGAATTCCTGATCCTCAAAAATCTCCCGGAAGTTAAAATCTTCAACAATTTTGAGGTTATGCATCAACAATTGCGCCAAATGGATCTTTTTCTCCCGCGAAAGTTGCTTCACCAGCCAGAAACCATCAATCCTGAACATTTGCATTTCCAGCGAATCCTCAATGACTTTGAGATGATTCTCCTTACTGCTTCTCTCAATTTGCTGCATTTTTAAGAGCTTCAAATGAATGGAAGTCATTCCTTCTTTGCTTTTAAGCGCCTCCCAGGATTTTTTGTCCACATAATGGATTCTCTTGAAGTCTTCCTCCAGCATTTCCGGCCGATAAGCCATCAGAGCCATGTCGAAGTCCAACACAATTGAATAAAGCTCCAGGAAGGTTCTGAAAATCCTCTCATTGGCCATTTCTGCTTCCAGGAACTGCTCAAAGAGATCCTTCATGGCGAATCTCCGCTCATCAATCTTCTTGATCACATTATCTGGTCTCTCCAGAAGGCGACACCCTCGCAGGTAGGAGCAAAGCATCTTCACGGTGAACTCCAGGAAGAACAGGGAGTTTTCATCCATTTGTCGCTCTTTGGTGGCCCCCAAAGCGCTCTGGACGTTGAACGCTAAGCCTTTCCAGACCAAAAGACTCCCAGTTGGCGTCAGGGAGAGAATAATCCTTGAGAATCTCCCAGCAATCTCATCTGACCAGGCAAAAGAGATTTCCGTCCAATTTTCTGAGTCACTTTGTGGATTTTCTTCAACTTTCCGGCAGAGAATCTCAAGATAATCTCCTGATTCACTGATTTTCCGCCTCTTGACCGGCACATCTGATTTTTCCTTGAGTTTCCTCTTGAGTTTCTTCGAGAATTGCTGAGAATTAGCCATTAAATGGATTTCTTCAAGTAACTTGTTGAGCATCTTCTCGAAACGACTCATTCTGTTAAAGGTCTCCAGACTGAGAGCGAAAAATTCACTGAAGATCCCGAGAATCTCTTCATTTTTCGGCAAGAAGAGAAACTTAACAATCAACATTGAGAGATTCTCCTCGAAAATCACCGGATTCACTTGCATTGTGGCTAAAATGAGACTTAGCGTGTCTTTTGTTTGGCTTTCAGCGAATTCTTGGACAATTTCAAGAAGTTTACTGCGGATTGTGCCGGCAATTTCTGCCTCCAATTTAACATTGTAGCTCTTTAGGAGAAAAATCGTATGACTGATGCTCAAAACGAGATCTTGGAAGTCCATTTGCTGAATCGTAAAGAGTTCCCGGAAGAGGAAGTCGATGAAGCATCTACAGAGATCCTTGTGTCCATGGAAAGCATAGAGGAATCCCTCAGTGTTCATCAGGGACACATGGAGAGGCAGATTGTGGAAGAGGAGACGATCTTCCGGGAGGGTTTCCACCTTTTCCGGGCTCTGGAAGTATTCTTTGTACCATTTTGTTTCCTCCTCCCAGAAGATTCCTCTAAGCATATTGAAGAAGTCCGCCTTGGAGTTCTTCCGTCTCTTTGACTGGTAAATCACCATCTCTGTGAGTTTCCGGTGAATGTCCCGGAGGTAAATCTTCCGGAAGAGCGAATCATTGGTTTGATATTGAGAGATTTCCTTCAAATTCCTCAGCAATTCATCAGCTAATTGACTTTCCTTGTTACTCAGGGCCCCCTCGCGAGCCTCCTTGTCCAATTGAAGCCTCCACGAGGCAAAATACTTGGCCATCAGCACAAAGTATGGCTTATAGAGGTTATCCTATGTAATTTTCAATGATTTTTAAAACAGAAGATAAACAAAAGATAATATGACTTACTGAAACTTGTATTGCCTTCTACAAAACTTAAGAGATTATTTTTTACTGAATAACATGGATTTCTGCTGAAATTTGCAAAAAAAGTATCCAAAACACGCTCTCACATTGTTTTGTTTACCAAAACATTTCTATATCGAACGTACAGGCGGCGCTGGCGTCAAGTTTTTGTTCTAAAAATGTATTTGTATTTGCACTGCAGATGCGGTTCAAGTGAAAAATTCCCGGCCCGAGAAACCCAAGAAAGGTATATCGCGAAAACCGAGAAACTCAAGGAATTTTCCGAGAAACCCAAGAAAGGTTTCGCGTATCCCGAAAAACCCAAGGAATTCTTCGAGTATTACCAGAGAATTCCTTGGATTCTTCGAGATTCGCAAAGCCTTTCTTGGCATTCTCTCTTTCACAGGTTTCGAGAAACTTTTCTTGAGTTTCTTGATGAAACCTAAAATTCTTCAAGAAACCCAAGAAACCATCGGAAAAGTTTCGTGAAACCGGTGAAACAGAAGCGAAATAAGTAAGCGGTAAGCCCTTAGTAAAATTACTACAAAAATTAATTAAAACAACGTATTCGAACTTTCAATACTTTAATTATATATATATATATCCTTCTCGTTTCATTCATATTGAAAAATGCGAAAATATTGAATAGTCAAGACGCATTTATTTGTATTTAAAAAAACCTAGCTAAGACAAGACTCAATCCGTTTACTGTCTCATTCCAACAGCTGGCGTTGTTTGCTTCCGGTAGTTGGTGAAGTGCTCAAGATACTGCTGGATGGTATCCAGTGGCTGGTAGACCTCATTCAATCTATTGTGATTCGGGAAGTAGGAGGGAATTGTGTTGGGAACGCACGAGCCGAGGAAGCCCTGAAGGAACTCCCGGATGAGCTCCCAGCAGCTCGCCGGAAGCACACACGGTCGATATTCCACCTCAACGAGAATCCCCTTGAACGACTGACTCATCGTGACACTGCCCAGCTTCACCAGGAAGTCTCCCAACTCGAATCTCGGTCCCTTTGATTCTGTCTTTGTCTGCTTCTTGGACGTATAATGGGGCGTCATCTTCAGCATCAGCAGATCAAAGAGACCATCAGCAACCAGAGGGATCTGCTTGGTTCCCGAATCAATGATAGAGAACACGGATGCCGGATGCTCAGACTGAGGGATAACCAATCTTTAGGACAAACTCATAAGGAATCACTTCATCTTGACTTACGGAATGCAAAACATGGACAGTCTTTGGCGGATGTCCCATTTGTTGCATGGAGCTCATGTATGTGTCACAATCCACCAGGAAGTGACCCGCCTGGACAGCTCCCAGCGCTGTTAACTACAAAATCCCCGGAAATCTCATAGAAACTCTCCCAAAGAGCGAGAAACTGAATATTCTTACCTGCTTTGTGAGAGCCTCGATGGTTTGAGATCCCGTCTTGTTCTCCGGCACCAGGTAAGGTTGTAGGATAGTCACTCCCATTCTGGACAGGAGATTCAGAGCCAAAAACACAATTCACAGAGAAATAAACAAAACACCTTTTATTGTTTTGGGTTTTGCTGGCCAATCGGGAAACTTTTGACGCACCCGGTTGGGATGTGGATCCCGTGGAACTTGTAGAAGTCGTGTTGGTGCAAAATATGGTGGATCTTTTGTTATCTCTTCTCGAGCAGTCTCTCTGAAAAGTGACCAAAAACCCTGAAAGTGCAGTGAATTCACCTCCCAAGGATCTCTGGTGGACATCTGTGAGTATCAAATGTGGGACTGATAAGGAGATTTACCGGGAAAGGGGAGTATTTCAGTGGGAAAAGAGTCGCGAGATTGTGTTTTGACATCTCGTCTGGGGGCTGATTTGTTTTTACATCCTCCAAGACTATTTGGATGCTTTGCCCCAGGAAATTCCCCCCAGATTTGTTATTGGTTATTGAGAAACAGCTGAAAAGGAAATGGAAGTTTCTGGGGGCATTTCTGTGAGATTTGGGAAGGTGGAATCACTAATGCTCCCGGCAAAGGGATTCCGGGAAGGGGGAGGCTTTCATGGGACATTTTAATAACATTACAGATTGTTTGAAGATTGATTGCAAGGCAAATATGCCTGCAGCATAAATTTCCATTAATTTCGCTGATCGGGAAAATCTTTCCTATTATTTTTATACATACAAT
The DNA here is from genome assembly GCA_918844115.2 of Phlebotomus perniciosus. Classification (NCBI taxonomy): domain Eukaryota; kingdom Metazoa; phylum Arthropoda; class Insecta; order Diptera; family Psychodidae; genus Phlebotomus; species Phlebotomus perniciosus. Next base: position 28,427 of record CAKKOB020000293.1, on the reverse strand, counting down.
GGGGTTCAAAACTGTTGAGAGAACTTTAAATTAATATTTTTTAATAAAGAATTATCAAAAATTAATTATAATAATTAGTAATTAATGGATAATAAATTTTTAGATAAGATTTCGCCACTTTATAGAGAATGGTGATGTCAAATTTTACTCCCACCCCACATCCGCCATTTTGAAACACCCTAAAAATCTTATTTCTTGAATATCTCGGTCCCTATGGTATGGATCGATCTCAAATTTTAGTATGTTATAGCTAAGGTCCAGACCTTTCCAAAAGAGAGTCAATGTAGTCTCTCCAAGCACCCCAACCCAAGCTATGTCAGGTCAAATTCTTGACCTTGCGCAAGCTTTATCTCTGTCCGCAATCGTTTGAACTCTAAGTTAATTCTAAACCGATTCGAACCGGTTTAAGAATGTTGGAAATTCAAAGAACTTTCTAATCCTAATGAGTACCCAAATTATGGGTTTGAGACGAGTAAAACCCCTGAAAATAGAGGTCCGAACCTTTGACCTTAAAAAACCGAAAACATATGTAACATTAACAAAAATAGTTGGATAGGTTCTCGAGATATACCAAAAAACATGTTTTATAGGGGATAGGGGGGTTTGGTTGGCCCTGATCCCAGGGTCGATTTTACAGGGGGTCCCTGAAAACCCAATGTCTATCTGAAATCGTTTGACTTCTGGATCAATAACAGACGGATAAACGGTCCCTTACGTTGTCGTTGTTTTATAGTCTTTCTTATCAGTAAATATGTAAAATAATCTTTCACCCGTTATTCTTCCTGATCCTGAAATGGGTTGATCATCAGTTGAACAGCCTCTATTATCCTCAAGGCATTAGTTTTAACTTCATTGCTTAAAAACCTAGTTTGAACTTTCCTCTTTTAACTTGATCCTTAACAAAATTCAGCTTCCAATACAATTCCTAAGCGATCTCTCTTCTCTTTCAGAATCCACATCAACAAGAGTTCGCTGGATAATTTCAATCACCCCAATAATTTTTAACAAAGATGGACAGCAAACTTGAACATTTACTTTAAGAAGAAAGAAAAGGAAAGTGAAAAACAGGAACTTTAGTGCAACCCAGAATGAGATCAATTGTGTTAATTCTGGTCATTTTGACCATCTACCATGTAAGCGCCTCTCCGGCATTCAGATCCGTTGAGAATCACTATGTCAGTGATGTTGAGGTCAGTGATGACTCCGCTGAAACAGAACGACCGGTCAAGTCAAGTCGCCGGAGGGTTCTTGAGACTTTCCGGAACTCCTCGGCTGAGGAGTTTTCCACGCCAAAGCCCAAGATCAAGTGTCACTGTGAGATTTGCCATGAGACGAACTATATATGCGAAACTGAAGCCATGATGTGCTTCACATCAGTTGAATTGAGAAATGGAAAGGAGATCATCTCATATCGGTGTTTAACAGAACCGAATACACTTCATGATCGTCTGCCGATCCAATGCTTGTCGTCCAAGGAGAAGGTCAAGGAGTACAATGTCAAGTGTTGCGACACGGATTTCTGCAATAATGACATAATGGTGCAGAGACTCCGGGGGCAAGTGATTGAGGATCAGGAGGTGGTGAATTGGGATATAGTTCTGTATATTGTTGTTGGAACTATTCTGGTTTGTAGTGCCGGCTTTGGGCTCTACTTCACTTTTTGGCGTCCCAAACGATGTACAGGCGTGAGATCATTCGTAATTGATGACTCTGAGTGTGATAGGATCCTTCATGCTCATACAATTCAGGATATGATTGAGATGACGACTTCGGGTTCGGGATCAGCGGGACTCCCGTTGTTGGTGCAACGCTCAATCGCCCGGCAGATTCAGTTGATTGAGATTATTGGGAAAGGACGCTTCGGGGAGGTGTATCAGGGCAGATGGAGAGGTGAGAATGTCGCTGTGAAGATCTTTTCATCACGTGAGGAGTGTTCCTGGTTCCGCGAAGCGGAAATCTATCAGACAGTGATGTTGCGTCATGAGAATATTCTGGGATTCATAGCGGCGGATAATAAGGATAATGGAACATGGACTCAATTGTGGCTTGTAACGGATTATCATGAGAATGGCTCATTGTTTGACTTCTTAACCCTCAGCACGGTGGATACGAGAACTATGCTGGTGATGGCATTGTCCATCGCCACGGGATTGGCTCATCTCCATATGGACATTGTCGGTACGAAGGGAAAGCCCGCCATTGCTCATCGAGATTTGAAAACGAAAAATATCCTGGTGAAGGCGAATCTGAGCTGTGCTATTGGTGATTTGGGATTAGCCGTGAGGCATGATGTTAAGAATGACACAGTTGACATCCCGGCGACTCATAGGGTCGGCACGAAGCGCTATATGGCGCCAGAAGTGCTCGAGGACACGATAAATCCGACACAGTTTGATTCATTCAAGCGCGCCGATGTTTATGCCTTCGGCTTGATTTTGTGGGAGATCGCGAGGCGATGCAATGTTAGTGGGATCTATGATGAGTATCAGTTGCCGTACTATGAACTCGTGCAACCGGATCCCACCATTGAGGAGATGAGGAAGGTGGTGTGTGTGGATCAGCAGCGACCCAATGTGCCCAATAGATGGCATACAAATGGTGTTTTGCATAGCATTGCTAAAGTGATGAAGGAGTGCTGGTATCAGAATCCAGCGGCCAGACTCACAGCCCTAAGGATCAAGAAGACACTGGCCAGTGTCAATAATGATGACTGAGGCGTATGAGATTTTGTGAGAGGTAAAAGAATGAGAGACTTTTTGAAGTTGGAGATTTAAAATTGAAATGCGCGCGGAGAATCTTTTGTAACACCCTTTTTTTAAGTCGTTGATTTCTGTGTTGGATGAGAGTTTTGGAGTTGATCTTTTTTGTTCGTTGAACAACTGATAATTGGATTTTATTTTGTGTCTTGACTATGGTGAGAATTTGGGGACTTGGAGTGTGTCTCGGCTAAAATGAAATACAGCGATATGGATTTTATCAATGGATAAAGGAAAGAGTAATAGGGGACCCGCCCTAACTAACCCCACCATACATCCCTTTCCAATGGCTCATCAGGCGAAATTTTACTTTGCTGGACTGCGCTAAGTGTTCGATTTTTCGAACACCCCATATCTCGAAGGAAACGGATATCTATCCTGAAGCATCAGACCACCTATATCTCGAAAAATAATTGTTTTTACAGTAAATCTAGTGACATATTTGGATTCCTTGGGTGTCAATTAACTAGAAATTATGTATTGGCATTTATATTAGATTCGGAGTTTAAAAATTTTGGTCCGCTATGGGTTAATTACGAAACGAAACCAATATCGACGTCCAACCAATATTGAAGCACTATTTGTTAACCGTTTTTATCTTTAGTATTTACCGTTGGAGAGTTCACTCATAAAAGTCAAGAAAAAATCCTGACCGCCCCGGGAATTGAACTCACTACTCTCTCACTCTCTCTCTCTCAAGTGAACCAATAAAGCACCACGTTTTAAACTTTAAACTATAAAAAAAAACAATTTTTATGTGGAAAGGAAGCATTTATGGGAAAAATTATGGGTTTGTTTATGGTCCTTAGATTGATTGTAGAGGAGGGCGGTCTCCAAAAGCCCATAGTTTTTATCTGAAACCATTTGATATCTAGATAACAGGCGGATACACAGATAAACGGACGAGACTTCATTGACCCTAAAAGCTTAAAATCTAGGGGATAGATAGGCCATTTCGTACATATTCACAAAATTATACAGATCAAAAAATTTATTTGTGTTAGCGAAGACACAGTGACTCGTGGGTTCGAATTATCAACAAAATCAAAGACACATTTTAAAAGTGTTTACTTTTGGATAAGGTAAAATTGTTCATTAATTTGTTTTATTGATTTATTATTAGAGTAGAAAGTACTTAGTGTTTCTAATGGATTGATAAATTTTATCAGCTTGATAATAATTACTTGGATAATGCTCTTCATACTTTGGATAATATTTTTTAACTGAGAAATTACCAGTTAAAAGTTCTTTCCAGTTAAAGAAAAAACCCTTTACCTACCTCTCTTTAAAAAAAGACATAATGGATGACATTATCCAAACATATTGACAGGGATATTGACATGTGACAATTTATTTGGTCAACGAACAGCCCAAACTGCCAATTTGTTCAATAAATTTATCCAAAACCGAGTATTTTTTACCAATACACAATACACATCAAAGACTTGCTTCAAAGTCTTCCAAAATATTATCCTAGTGAGGCATTATCCCAGTTATTATCCCAGCGGGTGTTTTTTCGTTCTTGTTAGCCTTTTTTGAAATTGTTTTTTTACTGTTATCCAATGCAGAAATCAACATTATATTGAATGATGAATAAATGTAAAAAAGATGGAGATAATTCATTACAACTTGTAAAAAAAACAGTTGCAATCTTTGGAAGAGTATATCTTGACATGAGAAATGAATATTATTAAGCCTATTATTATGAGAGAAACTATTATAAGAGTCCTGTAATTGTCTCACTTTTTCGGCAACTGAAATTTGCAATTCCATTTTATCCCCAGACAAAGATGTCCTTTTGTCTCTAAACCAAAAAATTAAAAGAAGAAAAAAAAATCAAATTGCAAAAAAGTTATACTTTTTAGTCACTTTGGTAGAATTTTTAGACGTATAAAAACATGATAAATTGCTGTATAGACTGATTGAGAAATTTTTTAATGCATACATTATAAATGTAGGTTCTTTTTACGAAGTAATAAAGTAATGATAAGGAGATTAAAAGTTATATTTCTTGCAACAATCAATAAAAAAAAAGACACACTGCAATAGATTGAAAAAAATACATATATTGATGAATACTTTTGTAGAAACTTGCACATAAAAATATTATTGAAAAATAAAACTTGGTTATATATAATTTTTACAATATTGGGATTAGATTTTTGGCACAATTTGTTTTTAATTTGTACAAAATATTGTAACTTTATGTAACAGCTATTTATGGTTTTAACATAGAATTAATTTTTCGTACATAAATAAAACTTGAAGGCTAAATAAGTTGTGTTTTTATCTTTTTGTGGAAAAATTGTCTCGTTGGTTTTCTTGAAGGTTTGGAATTTGTTCGTTGTTTTGAGAATTAGATAATTCCTAATTCTAATTCTTTTATATGTAGAAAGATAAGATTTTTTGCCAATTTGAATTAAATTCATCTAAATTAATAGAAATTTACGATTGGTAAGTAATAGTTGGCAACACTGCAAACATGTCGGCTATATTTTCTGATTTTCCTTTCCTTATGAAATAGATAATAAACGAGTGGTAATCCTATTATGAATGTGAGATTCTTAAAGATTTCCAAAATTTCATGAAAGTTTCAAATATTTGTTTAAGTTTCCTTAACGATTTCAAGGTCCCAAAACCATTTCATGATCAAATCTCAATCGGACAATCAGAACCAAAGATATAGGCAAATTTAAAGCGGTTTATCTAATCTTCAGGTTTTTAATCTAGAGATAAGTCATACCTTTTTGGAAAGGTTTCGACTCCGGCTACAACATATTAAAATTTCAAGAAAAATGATCAGTTTTTTCTCGAGGTATTGCAAAAAGAGTATTTCAACACTATTCAAAATGGCGGATTGGGGAGATCTACTATAGCGCCATCTTGCAATTTAACCCTATCAAGGGGAAGATATTAAGGTCAAAAAGATGTAGAACACTTCCAACACCTACATATTTTGTAGAAAAACTCTTCAAAGCTCTAATTTGGAAACTTTCAGAAGCTTTCATCCTATCAATTTTATTTTCTACACTAGGTAAAGCCTTCTAAAACTTTCCAGAGCGTTCTAAGAAAACTTGTAAGAAAGCTCTTAAAAGAAAATTCTAAGAAAATCTACAAAAGCTTTCCAGAATTTTCAAAAGCTTAGCGAAAACTTTAAAAGTTATAAATAATTATCCGAAAGCTTTACAAGTTTTCCGGATTTTTTTAAATGCTTGTAAATTTCTGCAGTGCTTTATAGGTATAGAAATTTTAGAAAGCTTTTATTATAGCTATAATAGAAAAAGCTTAGACAGCTTTCTCAGAAACTTTCAAAGAAAGCTCTTCAGAGAATTCTAAGAAGTCTTTCTAAGGAAGTTTTCTAAACATTTGTTTGGCGGCTTTCTAAGAAAAGTTACTAAAGTTTTAATGTTTTAATAAAATCTGCAAGAGCTTAGCGGTAACTTCAAAAGCTTTAAAAATTATTAGAAAACTCTCATATTTTCGGATTTTTGGTGTTTTTTTAATTGTTCGTAGAATTTCTGTAGAACTTTACAGCATTTTCATAAAGCTTTCAGCTAAGCAAGTTTAGATTGTTTAAAGTTTAGGAATTTCCTTAAAAGCTCCTCAAAGCTTTCAAAAGCTCTTGAAAACATTAAAGACTCTGTAAAAACTTCTCAAAGCTTCTGATCTTCCTTGGGGGCTTTCAAAATTACTTGAGTTTTAGCATTTCCATTCCACTTTCAAAAGCTCTCTCGTACTTCCATTCAAATGTACACCACTTACTTACTTACTTATTTTACTTACTTTACTTACCTTATCAAACCCAATCCAAAGTTTTAGCCAAGTAGCCAAGATTCCAACCATCTCGCGTTTTTGTTAGAAATATTGGAAAAAAATAGAAATACCGATTTAAAAATCGATTTTATTATGGATTTTTTGTTTATAATTTTCGCATTTGTACAATAAAGACTCTTTCATCATCTCTAATTATATCCTAAGACTCTCACGGTAGAATATATCATCTTACGAACTACTAATCCCTAAATCTACCTTTATCCTATCACAGATACATAATTTAAACTTATTTCACATCATATTTGAGCACACACGCGTTCCTAAGCGAGAAAAAACTTCACTAGATGCATTTTTCAACACGTTAAATTTGATCTAAGCATAATCTCCAAGTATTATCAAAAAAAGTATGAAAAAAACACTGCTCAATCCACTCGGTATAAATAAATTTGTCCGGGGTTGGACATTTTCAGGCCCAAAAAAAAACCCGAAGGACTCGATGGTCAGTCAGATGGGACAGGAGTTTCTGTTCCGTGGACACTAAAAATCGTCAAATAACTTCCTTTCCGCACTCGATGGAAGGCGTGTCTTTTTGGCATCGGCCTCGGGGTACTCGTCAAAATTACTTGTGTCGCCATCAAATCTCACTTGTGGCACAATCGGAGGCTGAAAAAGAGTAAAACAAACATGAGGTCGTGTAAATAAACATCCCATACGATCAATCGGATCAATCGATTCACGATTGGGCAATAGAAAAGAATTTTCAACTTGTTTTCAAACTCAAAATAAAAAAAAACTTGAAAGGAAAAATGATCAATGAAGGAATTGCAAAAGAAACGGTTTGTTTCCGTTATGAGAAATGTCAAATTTAAATTTATTGCCATTGACAGTTATTTGAATGAGAGTCAACGGTTTTCTAACCTTCAATTTTCTGTTGTAAACATCCGTCCAATCGAGGTGCTTGAACCACCGATGCCTCTTGACGTCATCAGAGCCATTCTTCATGTTGCCCATCCTCTTGGTGCGATCCAAAACCAGAAGCTTCTTCACCAGATCCTTCGCCACGGCGTCCATCTGACGTGGCCACTCCACTTTCCCGCTCAAAATCTTTTCGTAGATACCCAGTGGATTATCATCGTAGAAGGGGGGATATCCCACGAGCATCTCATAAATGAGAACACCTGTTTCGCAATAATTAAACACATTAGTGCTATTTTTGCCACTCGCCTCTGCAATTGCGGTGAGAACTTCTTCAAAAAGTCTTTTCTTCTTTCCATTTTGAAAAACAAATAATACGGTTAATGCTGAAGGATTAATTTTGAGCAAGTGGGATTTTGTGCTAATACAGGAAAATCACCCATTTCTCAGATAGGAATTAGGTCACAAGTTTTCGCAGTTATGGATAATTTTGGCGCTCTTGACGCGGATTTATTGATATTTCAAATAAATATGTTATAGGCAAAGCTATTTTAAAGTTAACCAATATTGAGCAATTTCCCAAGCGATTCTTCCTTCAAGGGCTAATCAGTGTTGATAGAGACGCAAAAGATCTGGATTGTTTGTAAGAAATTTGTAAAGAGCATGGAAACATTGAGAAGATGGCGACCTCAGTTGTCTAACACATACTAAAATATGAATTAAACAAATTTGAAATTTTGAAAATCTTCATGAGTTTAGCGCCACTAGCGAAGGTCTAACATAATTCCAATGCTCAAAAGCATGTTAGATCGTTCAAAATGGTGGATAAGGGATATGAAAATCTGAACTTATATCGCTTTTCTTATACATCTGACCGATAAATGACCTTTACCGATAACAGAATGTCGAAATCTTTTATCGTTATCTCCCTTGAATTTAGAAATCGATTGAAAAATCAATTTTTAACGCCTATAATACTTTTAGAAACATCCAGAAACATCTCCAAACATTTCAAATTCATTACATAAACGCATAAAATTTAATTATATCATCCGATCGTTATCTTTAAATCTAATTTCGTTGTTTAAAACACCAATGCGAATTTTGACAGTAAACTTAACGAAAATGTAAATAAACATTCGTTAACTTGTCATTCACTCCATTTATTAGCCCCCAAAATGCTCTCGAGAGCCTCAAGTATTTCTTATTTGAAATGCAATTTGATATAATCTCTATAAATATTGAATTTAGAGTTTGAATTGTTTAAACAGACTTTCGATGCACCCGAAAAGATGTTATAAACACCCAAATTGGCATTCGATCGCAGAAAAATAATGGAAACACAGTTAATTTTGGTTTTCGGTTATAAACGACATATTTGTGTGATTTTGTTTATTAAAAAAAATGAATCTTCGCCAAAAGGAATAACACTTGGCCGAGGAAGAATCTCATAAATCTCTTGTATGCCACAGAAATGTAAATTAAAGATTTATTGCTCTGCGGTAAACACTGAGAGTTGAGAAAAATTTCAAAATCTGTCTGTTATTCAGAATTGCGAACTCTCTCTCTCATCTTAAACTTTGAGGAAGCTATTTTCGCGAAGTTGGCACAAACAAACAAAGGGGCACAAATTTATTTGCCATCATTAACGTAATTTTCTGCACTGTCATTGTCTGTGGAGATGTGGGGTGCAAATATTTGTGATTATTTTGACATTTTCTTCAACAATTTGACCGCAAATTTTCCATAAAAAATGAAACTGTAACAACGCTGCGGTTGTTTATCAGTAAATTGGAGCATTTAATTGGGTCCGCGTGTCAAAATGCAAATCCCGTAAATCCCCTATAATTTTTCGGAAAAACTTTAGGATTAGCGAAATTTATTAAAAAAAAGGAATGCAGTGGTTATCTTTACATATTTTTAAATGAGTTCAAATGATCGATTTAAACTGAAAACGTTGATATACGTTTGATTTTCATAATTTTTCGGATCCGCCGTTAATACAATGGCGTCTTTCGTTAAACTGTACAAATAAAAGAAAACCGTTTACCGCCATCTTTTTTTGTTTCCATTGGAAGCCATGTCGAAATATTTTAATCTTTCAAGCTTTCTAATGAAAAATAGTCGGCAAAAATTGATCAAATTCTCAATTTTAAGACAGTTTTAACTATTTTGAGTTATTTCTCGACGATTTCCTTAGAAAAAATACAATTTTTCTTCTATAATCGCCATCTTGAATCTTTTCCAACCATGTTTAAAGTTGTTGGAATCTCAAAGTGATTAATAAAAACCACTTCCTACATTTACAAAATTCTTATGCACTGACCACAAAGTGTTGAGAATGAGAGAAAATAACTACAAATGACTGTTTTGACGAATCGTTACAATTTAATTTGCGTTTCTTGGCATCAACACTTAAGATTTAAGATCTTCCCCTGCATCATTATCCTGATCTCTCAGCTGTTAAAATATAATTACAAAAAATTACTTCTTACCCAGAGCCCACCAATCCACGGCTTTGTTGTGACCCTTTGACTGAAGAATTTCCGGTGCCAGATACTCAGGGGTTCCGCAGAGCGTCCATGTGCGATCCTTGAGCTTTTTCGCAAAGCCAAAATCCGTGATCTTGAGGTGTCCATCGCGATCCAGCAGCAAATTCTCCGGTTTCAAATCCCGATAGACAATATTGAGTGAGTGCAGATACTCGAGGGCCATCACGATTTCGCAAGCGTAGAAATTGGCTGGAATGATATTAGGAATGTATAAGATTTTCTGAGGGGGGGCCTCGTGGGTGGCGCGTTGAGAGATGGAGTTTATCTTCTTGAAAGACGCAAACTGAATCATCCGCCTAGGGATTCCTCCCATCGACAGATTTACGAACGGGTGTTTGGCTTTCGCAAGACTGAATATATTTCATTTCTTTTTAGTCTTTGAGGTGTTTTTATTTTCACCGCAAAATCTCATATGTGTAAAGTCTATTTGTAAAGAGTCATAAGGAAAATAGTGAAACTCAGGTGGTGGGTTTTCTTTCAGATGGTTTATGCTTCACATAAGAAATATGCTTTAATCTTATTTATGACGAAAATAATATCGAATTACCCCAGCTAAAGATAGAAGCTTTGCATTATGAGTTCATTCCAAAGTGTTTAAATAAAAAAAGATAGTTTGATGATAAGTTCATTTCTCTTGCAGAATAATTTCGATAAAATGAGAGAAAATAAAAATTGTTTGATTGGTTTTCTAGATATTAAAAAAAACACGTTTTTATAGGGGAAGGCTGGGTTAAGTGAAAAAACTAATGGTCTTTTTATGATCCTCGGATTTACTTCAGGCGCGGGGCGGGGGTCCCCGAAGACCCGAAGTCGCTATCTCCAACCATTTACCCTTTAGTTCAATAACAGTCCGACACACGGACAGACGGACAAACGGCAAGCTTTTAACTGTTCTTAGAGTGCGTGTCTGGGCAAAGTCCTTCAAATTTAATTTTAAATTCAAATTTTTCACACGTTTGACACCCAATTTGCTTTCTTTTGAAAAACTCCCTCTTTTTGTCATTCAAAAAGAAAGACCTAAATAAGAATCATTCAAAATGCTGTCTCTAAATTAATTTCCTCAATCAAAGAGAGAATTTGTGAATATTACGAAAAAAAAGTGGAACATGAAGATTTTCTAATCAATATATTCACCCTAAAATGGAAATTTCTTTCACTTTTCTCTTCCCATTCCATGAAAAATAAAATGCCTTAAAGAAAAATGAGAAAAATTCTGTGAAGAAAGCAATTTGTCTGTTGAATATCTTTCAATTTCCGCTTTTTTCGGGGGTATTCAATGTCATGAGAATTCACTTTCACAAAGGAGAGAAATCATGGTGAATTTGGGTAAATAGGTTGGGTGAAAATTTTTCAAGGATATCTGTCCAAGAGAAAAAAATTGCTCAATGATAAAATGTGAAAGTTTTCAAAATAATAATAAATTACAACGGAAAAGTAGATCAGAAAACTTGCGTGGAAGATGGCTAAAAATATAAAAAATCATCTCTCTTGGGTTAGCATAAAGAATCATCGAGGTGGGAGAGGGGGGAGACAACTCCAAAATGCCACCCAAAGCCCACCCACTCGCCCAGCGACAAAATCAGATGAGGTAAGAATGTTATATTTGCTGAGAAAATCATCTCCTTTTCAGCGTGTTGTGACTCCGTGGGAAAAAGGCTGAATTTCTCAGACCAAAAATAGAAAGTCGGAAGTCCGGAAATCATATTTTATAGCTTTCATGAATTTTCTTTTTTGGTTCATTGCTCGCACTCGTGGATGGAATATATGGAAGGCGAATACGTGCACCCCTTTTTTGTAACGAATAAATATCGTCTCAGGGATTTTCTTGCATAAATTGCTGAGGTAAATCTTAGAAAGGAAATGTCTAAAATTTTATTTCTCTCGATTTTACCATGAATTTGTTAAGGATTTTGACTAAAAATCTTTGGATTTACTCAAAACTAAACATCATAGACTAGATTCCATTTTTGCCCAAATCTTGCTGAAAACTCTGCCTAAACTTCGTTAACGATTTTGCCCACAACTCATTATAGAATTGTTTGAAGATCCTTTAGCATTTCGTCTAAAACTTGTTGACTTTAGTATTTTGACTAAAGTCCGGCAAGGATTTTGCCTAAAAATGGTTAATTTGCCTAAAACTTGTTAGAGTTTTTGCCTAAAAATCGTTAACAATTCTATTTTGCCTAAAATTAGTTAAAGGTTTTGCTGAAGAAACATAGGAGATTTTTCTTAATACTTGAAGAAGAAAACCCGGCAAAGATTTTGTAGAGAATAAAAGAAAGTTTGTGGGCCCAAGGTGGGGACTCATTGAGTCACAACAATTTTGACTAAAAATCTTTAACAATTCTATTTTGCCTAAAATTAGTTAAAGAATTTGTCAAAGAAACGTCGGAGATTTTACTTAATACTTGAAGAACAAAGCCAGGCAAAGATTCTGCCTAAAAATGGTTAACTTTTTCTATTTTGCCTAAAACTTGTTAGATGTTTTGCCTAAAAATCGTTAACAATTCAATATTGCCTAAAACTGTATGGTTTTAGGTTTGGCTCAAAGAAGTCGGAGATTTTACTCAAAACTTAGAGAAAAACTTGTCTAAGGCTCTATTTTGCCCACGTGTCGTTTAAAACTTTGCCTAAGCTTCGTTAACGGTTTTGCCAACAACTCGTTACTGAAAATCGGTAAACATTTCGCCTAAAAATTGTTGACTTTCCTATTTTGCCCAAAATCCGTTAGAGTTTTTGGGCAACAGAGATTTTAAATACGTTGTCTTAGAATTAAGATTCATTAAAAAAATTTGGCAGACTTTCTGTCTCTCATCGATAATATTGATAATACATATTCGTTGAATATTCAAATTTTGCCTAAAACTTGTTCACAACTTTGCCTAAAAGTCGTTGACAATTGTCCCAAATGTCTCATTTTTTCCTGACAATCGTTATAAATACTTCTTGAAAATTTGAAGAAAAACTGAGAAACGTATTTTCTTTTTCTCTCATTCAGTAAACTTCGTAAAATGTATCATGTCGATATAAACTCTCTCCGATCTCTCCGATCAAAATTCAAATTCAAATTGTCTTCTTCCCTAACGGATAACTTACATGTTGAGTTGTTAAATTTGCCAGCATTCCTCAGGTATGTGAACAGTTCTCCGCCGCAGACATATTCAAACAGCATGTAGAGACTAGTGTTGTCTTTCGTGTACCACTTTCTGTACAGATGAGAGCATAAAGTAAAAAAAAAAGAAAAATTAATATCTCTTTCATTTTAATCCGCGCGGTCTGGCGAAAATATCGTTTGGTGCTTACAGATTTACAACAAATGGATGATGGATCTCTGCCAGAATGTTCTTTTCATTCTTAACGTGTTCCACTTGCTTCAGCCGAATGACATCACACATGGCCAGAATCTTCATGGCACAGTAAGAATTGTCCGTCTTATCTCGACACAGACAGACGCGACCGAATGTGCCCGTGCCTGGAATTGGAGAGAGAGAGTCATCAAGAGTGTAAATTCAATTAATTCAAAGAGTTGAGAGGCCAGCAATGAGACTTTTCAGACTGTTCCTTGACCTATACGATACCCACCGAGAGACGTTGGACATGTTGGTGACAAACAACAACCGAAATGGGATCGACGACGCTTTAATGGCGGAAAGTATGTTAATTCGAGATGATGGTGAATCATAATTTTTACGTGATCAGTTCAAGGAAGAATAAACATAAAGTTTAGAGAGAAATTTTTCCATTATTATTTACCAACAAATATCATAGACGTTAAGACAGTTTGGCGTCTTTTTCATGCAAACTATTTATAACAAATCTTAATTGGCCATTATAATACACTTCTTTCTTCAGCTCAGTTGGACATTAGAGAAAACACTCGTGGCTAAAAATAACATTTCAATAAAAATTTTCTTTTTCATCTACTCAATATATGTGGAGTTTTATGTCAAGAAGAAAAACACATTTCACTCTGCAACATCTCGCGTTCTGGTTGAATTATTTGGAAGAGCGCGAAACTTTGACACCGACAGAGATTATCTGTCATTTCGAGCTGTCATTCGGGGTTTAGTCAACTTTGTAGGGAGAATTATGCAGAAATTTTCCAACTAACAATAAACTAAAACATTTTATGGGGAGCTTGAAGTGATTCGTCTCTGTCTGAATGGTTAGAATATAATATGTCGGAGTTTTTATGTTAAACAGAATTTATTTATACTGATGCTCCGAAACATTACCGGTTTGTTTAACTGACGAACAATTTTATGGTTCAACTTTGTAACGAAACGGTCATTTTTATAGCAAAACAGCGTCTCAGACGCTAAGATGGCGTATTTGTTATGCTTTACCATAAAATGGCGTCACGCTGACGGTTATTTTATAAAACAAAGTCATTTTTATGGCAAAACATAACAAAACGACGCTACTTGAAGTAAATAACATACATTTGGTCCATTTGGTAATGAAAATGTTACTGACCCTTGTTTTACATCCCCAAAAGATAATTTCACGGTTATTTTTCAGTTATAAAAAAGATTTAAACCAAAACGTGACGCATTTTCTCTGACGTTGAATAAATCCATCCATTGATTAAAGAAATAATAATTAACCTTGATTGGCAATTCAAGAGCAAAATAATGCAGAATCCATAATTGTAAAGAAATTTCCTTAGAAATCAAATCACAAAAGTAATTCCACGTAATTGAATTTATCTAAGCGCAATTAGCAAAATGTCTTTAATTGTGGAATATCACTGAGAATCGCGCCACAGCATCGCGTCACGTCAATTAATTGTCGCATTTGAGTAATTTGTAAGGCGATGTTGAAAAAAGGGAAATATTATGCAAAATTTCTGCGTAATAAAAGACGATTCATGGGGAACATGAGTTTTGCAGATCTGCTAATGACGTTATTTGTTGTTGATTTACTTGAGATTTTTGCCTTCAACTTGAGAGAGAGAGCATTTGGCCGGTTGATTTTTCCCGGGAAAGTCTTGAGACAGATAACAAGTCGTAATTGACCTGTTTAGATAGTAAAAAGGATGTAAAAAAAAAGACTTTTTTAAATTTAGCGAAGAAGTGGGATGAACTTGAGATTTAGCAAAGCGGAAGCTACATTAATTAATTGGCCAGAGAGATAATTTTCTAATAAAAGTACTATAATCCCATGTCAGAGCAGATAAAGTCTTCCTCAATTATAATGCAAAAATTGAGGAGAAGTCTTATCAGGAGCTTTAAAATAGAAAGAGTTGAAAAAAAGTGACAAAAAATTCTCCAAACAAAGTCCATAAGAAATTTTCCACATATAGTGACATAGTTTTTTTTATTTAATCCTTTTCATCGACTGATTGAGCCACTAAGTCTTGAGCCAAACACTGAATCATTCATTTTATTTAGTATCTTATGGATTGATGCTTCCATTAGAATGATTTGACAAGTCTACCCACATCGTTGCGAAGAATAAATATGCCAGAATTTTTCAGACATTCCTAATTAATTCGAAATAGCATCTAAAAATATATACAGAAATACTATCAATATTTGTTTATATTAAAATATCAGAGAATTTCAATATAAGTCACTGGAATTTTAAAGGAAAAGAAATTCATAATCTCTTCTCGATAAAGTGGGATTCAAAGTGTATTTTCCTTTTACAATTTCATCGTCGCGTTAATTAGATTATCAGTGATAAGAGTTCTTTCGCACAAATCATGTCTGCGAGATTATTTCTTACTTTTATACATTAGAATCCGTTGAACCTTATCATAAATCCCATTGTACAAACATTTGCGACATGAAATCAACGTAAATTGCAAAGATGCCAAAGGAATTTCTATGAATTTTCGTTAATATTGCGTGTTACTTAATAGTGTGGTCACACGTAAGTTGTCAGCGCAATAATTAATGAGCTGACAAATTAATTTAATCTTCCATCTCACTCTTAAAACATTTTTGCAGGCGTAAGAAGAGAACAGCTAGCGTAATGGAAAATGCGTTGGATGGAAAGAGATAGACAGAGCCTTGCGTATTATCTGCACACGTAAAATCCACTCCCTCCGTCTCTTTCTCACCAACGCAATTTCCCATAAGATGCTGTGAGTCAATGAAAAAGCTCACAGATATCAGTTTCCCGCTTATTAATTAGGAACTTTTCGTATAGAAAATCTTCACTACGAAAGTGTTTCGTCAAATTTCCTAGAAAATCTCATAAAATTCCCATAATTTTTGGGCCAAAATTTAAAGTGCAAGAAGCAAAGCAAGAAGTCTGTTTGTTTGCATCACTCCATCAAGTCATTAATGATGTAAACACAGTAGAAAATAAATTGATTTGAGTTTTAGAAATAAAATCAAACCGATATAGTAGTAAATTAATTACAATGATTCTGTGCTGAATGAAAACTAGGTTATTTAGATACGCATGATCATTGAGCAGGGAAATTAGGTCAATCAGCCCAGAATGCACTATTAATCGCAATTAATACTCCATTTTCCTAGTCTGGATGTTTCTTTTTTCTTGGTTTCTAGAAAATAGAACAAGACTATGGGAATTGTTGAAGATTTGGTTAAATCAACTCTAACAAGATGATAAATGAAAATTTTTCCTATCGCCAGATGTTGTCTTGAGGTACTAAACTTTGGGATAATGGTCTGTGAGATGGGGGTAAAAACTGTGTGAGGTTTTTTTGTTATTCGGCAATAAATCGCCAAAGGCCATTATCACCTCCTACAGAGACGATTTTCAAAGTATGACGTTGGTTACGCGTGTGTTTCTT
This sequence comes from Phlebotomus perniciosus, assembly GCA_918844115.2. NCBI lineage: Eukaryota > Metazoa > Arthropoda > Insecta > Diptera > Psychodidae > Phlebotomus > Phlebotomus perniciosus. Next base: position 11,661 of record CAKKOB020000293.1, on the reverse strand, counting down.
TGTCGAAGGCCTATACAAGAATTCCATCAATTCTTCACTCTTGTCAATACAATTTTCTTGTTGAAATATTTCTCAAAAAATTAATGACCAAACACTAAAAAGTGTTAAGTCGCTCGGTAAATTAAATAAATTAGCAAATATTTATTTCGTTGCTATTTAAAAAGAAATTTCATTGTGTTTGCTTTTTCTGTTACCAGAACAATATTTTCCAAAACATGTTTATTGGCATTGTTCGACCAAAAGTGAGACGAGCGCGCCTCAAGTCGTTGTCTTGTCCAAGTCAGATAAGGGAAATCCGTATGATATCAGCACCACACGCGATCTAAATCCCCAATTTGCGATGTCGACCTCTCTACAGAGCCAACAGAAACGCAAATCATAGAAGAAAGCACGTAATTTGCTTAAAAAACAATTTTTTTAGGTTATGTAAGATTTTTTTGGGGTTATGTCACCTCCAGAGGAAGATTTTTCCTTTTTATTGAGTTGCTCTCAATTTAAAAGCAATGATAAAGCCATAAAATACAACAAGACAATAAATCTTAATAGTAAATCACAGAAGATCTCCGAGAAGTCTTTGATAGAACAAATAGCAAAGACTTGAAGACTTTCTCATTGTTGCCATGGATGTTTTTCTTATTAATGCAATTCCGGGGCAAATGAAGTTGTTTACGAGAAAGAGGAAGAGTCACTCGTCTTATCAATAATTCAGTTAAGGTATTTCTTCGAGGGGTTGCTCATTAGAAAGAAAAAACGACATGAGAAACATTAGAAATCAACTTAAAGGGACCGTTAATTTTAAATGTGGAAGCCATCTTGAAGGACGCCTTGCGTAATGGCGCGCAAGGCGTCACAGTTGTTGTTGCAATAACATAATTTCATCCATTAGAGACCATAAAGATTTATGTTTGGGGGAAGTTTTCGTGCTCGTGCTGAATTTTATCACGCTAATCACGCTCTGTCCTTAATTAATCTTCACTTGGTGGCTTCTCAGAGAGCCCCCACAAAATTGCTCATTACTCTCATTAATTGAGAGCCATCATAAAAACTGAATGGATACTAATGAAAATTGATTTGTAAATATGATGTGACACTTGACCTTTTGGCCTATCACTTGGGTTGCTAAGTGAGATTTACCGCCCACAAAAAAAATACCCATAACAGCTAAAAATAGCCTTATGATTATTGAGGGATAAACCATTTGGGTTTAATTTTAAACTGTGCATGTTTTTCCCGCCCAAAGTGTGACTTTTCGTACTTTGCCATCGATAAATAAGATGGAAGAGGGTCAACAAGTGGGTTAAAAAACACAATTTCTGTTGACTTCGGAGCGGCACATGTCCATTATCGTCATATTTTTCATCTTCTCAAGAACGAATCCATCGCTAAAATTCAACCAATTATTGATAGGGTAATTCAATCGGTAACAGACGAGCCTCCGCTAAAGCGGAATGATGTGAATGAAGCGATTACGCATGATGTGCGATATAAATAAATCCATCATGCTGAGTGTTTTAGTTTTGGACGCAAGGCAAAAAATGCATTTATACCCCAGTAGTGATAATAATTTGCGTCATTCTGCCTAAATTAATCAGCAGATGTGCCTTTAAGAATCGCGCGGTTCATGCTGACCATCCGAGATTCAAACATCCCGTGGCGCCTTATCGCGCCGAAGATGTTAATAAGACGTAAAGGGTGATACTGCGAAGACGTTAATCTCAAATCTTGACCCATTTCTACATATTTATTCATTATCTTTTCTCCTCTCGTGTTTATTTACTTGGAAATATGACAATTCGCCAGCGACTCGAGCTGAATCACACGACTTTTCATCGCGAAATTTATCTCTAGCGGAGAGAGCTTCATAAGTAAAGGGAGAGGATGTTAAAATGGAATTCAGGCGCACAATATACCGAAAACGGCAAATGTTAACCTGTTCATATGGCAGCCCTATTAAATAAAAACTTTCAAATACTTTTAAAACTTTTAAAAACACTGTTTTGTAAATTGAACAAATTTTACTCTTGTTTTTTGGATGTTAAGAGCGTTCAATGTGCGCCTTTTAATTAATATATCAATTTGTAGAAAAGCTCTCCAAAGCTCCAATTCAGAAACTTTCAGGAGCTTGTATTCTACCAATTTTATTTTCTGTACAAAGACTTTAGAAAGCTTTCTAAAGCCTTCTAAAAAGCTTTCCTAAAGCATTCTAAGAGAGCTTTCTTAAATCTTTTAAGAAAGCTTTCCAAAGTCTTCTAAAAAAGCTTTCCTAAAGCATTCTAAGAAAGCTTTTTATAAAATCTTCTAAGAAAGCTTTCTAAAGTCTTCAAAGTAAGCCTTCTAAAACCTTATAAGAAAGCTTTCTAAAGTTTTATAAGAAAGCTTTCCTAAATCATTCTAAGAAAGCTTTCTAAAATCATTCTAAGAAAGCTTTCTAAAATCATCTAAGAAAGCTTTCTAAAGTCTTCAAAGTAAGCCTTCTTATAAGGCTTTATAAAGCTTTCTAAAGCCCTATAAGAAAGCTTTCCAAAGTCTTCTAAAAAAGCTTTCCTAAAGCATTCTAAGAAAGCTTTTTATAAAATCTTCTAAGAAAGCTTTCTAAAGTCTTCAAAG
>CAKKOB020000292.1:36729-55681 GCA_918844115.2 Phlebotomus perniciosus | reverse complement strand
TCTCTCCCATGTGTTTGCAAGCATTAAAAAATGAGAGGTAAAAAAAAAGTTTAAACTTGTGTACATTTTTGCCCCATTCCGTTTTCTGTCAATTTCCTCACAGACAGAGTTTTCCGCGTAGTTTTTGGCCAATTTTCTACACTGAGACACCAACATACATATAGTTTTTTTGTTTGTTTGAACACACGTGCAATTTAGTAATTCACCCCCTATAAAACATCAACAATGTTTAGGGAACATAAAATCTCTGTTCTACGTGGAATTTCTCGCTTGAGGCTCAGCAAAAAAGTTTGAGCTATTTTTTTTATCAATTTCCTATAATTTGAGCAAATTTTTGGCACAAAATTTAATTGCATGGCGGAAATTGATATACAATTTATCTCCATAACAAATCCCATCGTTTTCCGATTGAAAATGGTCATAATTAAAAATTTCACGGTTGATAATTGAAACTGTTGAATAAATTGAGAGTGTGTGATCCTCCAATGGGGGAGATAATAGAGTTAAAGAGATGTACACCACTTCCAATAATTACACATTAATGTATAAAAGTTACCCAGTAATTGTAGCACTTCGGAAGTGTTAAAGGAAGCTTAAATAAGCTGGGATATGGGAATCCCAGCTAAAAAGCTTTGAAGGAAAGCTTAAAAGAGCATCAAAGAGAAACATAAAAGATCTTTGAAGGGAAGCTTTACGGAGCTTTAAAGAGAAGCTTTAAGGAGCTTTAAAGGGAAGCTTTTAGAAGCTTTAAAGAGAACCTTTAAGAGCTTTTAAGAAAAACTTAAAAGAGTTTAAAGATAAGCTTTACGAAGCTTTAAGAAGCTTTTAAGAGAAGCTTTAAGGAAGCTTTGAAGAGTTTTAAAATGAGAATTAGAGTTTTGAATGGAAACTTTAAGGGGCTTCTTAGAGCTTTTATCTCAATTATTTTATTTTCTATACTAACACCTAAGAAAACATTAAGAATATCCCTAAATGCTCTCAAAAACTTCAACAAAAGAAATATCGATCTCTCATTAATTTATCAAAAAAGTTTTGTGATTTTTCTTCGATTATTTCTACACCCTTTTTATTGATTCTTTATAAAAAAAGCTCCACAAGTTGAAGAAGTCTTTAATGAATTAATAAAGCTCACAAATTGACGCAAAAGCTTTCAAATTTTTTCAAAAAGCTCGTAAAATGTTTTTTAAGCTTATTGAATGTTTAAAAATAATTTAATTCATTAGCACTTCCACTTCCAAAGACGCTCTCGAACGTCAATTCAAGTGTACATCACTTCTTACTACAATATCTCCCCCTTGAGATCCTCACTTGTATATGACAAACAAATCCCTAATTGGAGCTTAAAGCTCTGTATTCTTCTGCATTTTTTCCCTCAATCTTTGGCACAACATTGTATTGTATATGTTACATTTTCGCAAGGAGAATTCCAGGAAATTTGGCATTGAACGTCCTGTCTCTCTCTCATCCACTTCATCCGGCGGGAGAGTAATTTAAATTGTATGAGAGTGAAAAAAGAAGAGCTTTTCTTGATGGCTGGCTAAAGACTCAACATAAATATTTGAATCAATTACGTTGGAGCAATTAATTAGAGCATCAGACATATGATATCTATCATATAGGTATGAAATATAATATTTTCAATCACCGAAAATCTGTGCAAAATTTATCGAATTTCTATGTATGCAATTCATTTCAGAATTGGATATTGAATTGAGGTGGAAATTTTTGATTAAGCCTCTCATCAAATTTCAATGTGAAGCAAAATTGTTGTACCGCATGTCCAAATTGAATGGATTAAAATATTGTCTCTTGTGTGAAATATGATTTTACATAATATTTTGTAAAATAACATAAATTCTCATTCAAATTATTTATGAATTGGATTAATGATTGGTTTTGGTGATGTTTTTTTTAATCATAGCTAAAATGAGAAATCTTAGTGGACAAATAAATTATATTATATCTTCACCTTTAAATTCAGAAATGATTTCTCTCTTAGTCCAACATTGGTGTCTCATTTCAAATGTATTCTACATTGTGTGATAGTTCTCTTGAGACTGGCTTTAAAACCCATTAATTCTTTAAATTCCAATTTAGAGAGTTAAATTCTCCTCTTTTAATTTCATTTAAGTTTTTACTCAAAATTTCAATTTAAACTTAGACCATAAAATTTTCCACTTTGTTAATTTTAATTTCCAACCACTTTTTTTCTCTTGTTCTTCTGAAATTATTACAAAGAAAGAATTTGAAAAAAATACGTTTTTCTGTTTCATGTCTGTTGATGCACTAACAAGCTAAATTTTTCTCATACTCTCACTTCTCATTACTTCTCGTTAAAACATCTTTATGGGGGGTATTGTTGGTAAAATTGCACATTAAGAATGTTATTTTGTCCATCATTTCTCATTTCCTCCAAAATTACTCTATATGTAGTGGGTGAGATATTAGAAAATACATTCATTTAATCTACTTGTGACAGGGTTGAGGAGGATTCCATCTGTCTTTGTGCCATGAAATTGTTTAAAAATTTCACTCCCTTCATCGGTGAAATATGTGACCGAGAAAAACATCATCAAAAGACGATAAGAGAGTGGGTTTTGAGGGTTATTTTTTCTTGAGCTTCCTCCTCATGCATGTTTCTTTTTTTTTGGGGCCTTCCTCCTCCTCGTGTCACTTTGGTGGAAAATTTTGTATCACTCTCTCTCCCGCAATGTTCATTGAAATTCCATTTTCATACATTATGATTCGTGAGCCAGAAAAAGAGATATATAACTTTATAAAAAATGCGATTACTCCCAAAGTGAGAGAGGATGTGCTGGTGGAAAAAAAATCTATCCATATTTTCTGAGTATGTCCTTCCTCTATCTCACTCTCCCTCCCCACTTTTGTGGAAGCCAGACGGAGGCGACGGATAAGAAAAAAAAACCCACAAACCACCCCAAATTCCTCTCTCTCTAGCTCTTCCCATTCTTATCGCACAAATGATGGAACGATCGTCTTTGCCTAGCCTCCGACCCTCCCGTCCTCTAATGCTTGTTGGTTGCAAATTGTAATCATTTATCTTGTACTGACGGCACATTCTCGTGTTAGAGCTCTCACCTCTTCGCCGATCCGGTGACCGTGCATTCCCTGCTTCTCAATCTGGAACGTATCCTCGGTGGTCTTGCGATACACGGGATTATCGAAATTCATCGATGTCAAGTTCCTGGCCTGGTAGTGGCGGTAGCAGCAGAACAGGCTCGTCTGTAAAAGGGCGATCCCCAACATGATATAGAGAAGCGGGTGAGTTTCATTTACTTCAAAGGAACAAACTTCGAGTGTGTTGATTGTTTGAGCAAAAACAGAGACATACTTCCTCTTTTGAAAAGGGACAAACTGGATGGAAATAGACTGGAGCCCCAGAGTTTTCCGTGGGCGAAGAATTCACCCAAGCATCAACTCTCAATTATTTCAATTGACGTCAACTCAAGCAAGATACTTTCCAGTGAAGTAAATTCTTAAATAAAACATCTTTATTTTGCGTTGTTGTATTATTAAAGTATAACTAGAAAAATTGAAAAGGGGAGAAAATGAAGATATTAATTGAATTATTTTCAGAAAGAATCTGGCAAATAATTAAATTCAGATGTAAAAGATGGAAATTTATCAAGCAGTTCCTATTAATACTGATTTATCCATCCATTATACAAAATTCACCACAAATTCGAAAAGGATCGATATTTGATAGATGAAAGCAATAAATCAAAAAGTCTACAGTTAAATTTCTCATTAAATAAAAAAGATTATCCTGAAATCCTGACTTTTATGTATATTTCCCCTGATTTCCCTAATTTTCCACGTTGCTCTTAGGATTTACCTTGAAATTTGAATTTTAATCTCGTTCACTTGAATATTTGTAAATCGTCAAAAATTCATCATTCATCGTGTCCCTATTTATCTATTCATAGAATTTTCACAGAGTAATGGGAAAAACCAATTTAAAGGAGACTCTCAATCTTGTTTGCCAAAGCAAATGGCAACTCTTTAAAGCGCCCCAAAAAGGGCTTCCACTTGAATTTCCAGGGTCAGAGGATAGGAAATCATGCGCTATATTAGGAACTTCTTTTCCACTCAGTCAATATATCAATTATTGTATCTTTTTTTCGCAAAAATTTTATTGGAGAAGGAATTAAATCTCAAGTGGATTTTCTCCGCTACAGATAATCCCCTCGGAAAATTTTCTATTATGTATCTACATACGAAAATATTTGACGAAGAGGGATTTCCCTCTCGAGGAGCCGGAAATAAGTCATTATTTATCGAAAGGGAATGAACAATTCATGAATTTTCATCAAAGATCCTCAAGAGAGGGATTTATCTGTAATATGGAGGAACTTTTCATCCAAAATGCTGAAATGTCTGTCATTGCTCGGGTACACACACATCCCTCAAAGTTTCCAAGGAGAACATCCATGGGTGGAAAAAAGAGCATCAATCGAAACTCAATATCAGGAATGATGGTGGGCAAAAAAAAACTATTAAAGAAACCCATTGAATCGTTGATAACTTTTGGCTTTGGGTGTTGAAAATAGGGGATTGTTGTAAACAACTTTTCACCCCATATACAGAATTTTTTCACCCTCCATCGAGGCTTTGGTGGTTGGTCGGGAAAAAAGCTCCCCGAGAGCTATCTGTACGACGAGAAAAAATCGCTACCAAATTGAGTCTCTAACTTTCTCCCCCCCCCCACCCTCCACCGATGATAGGGTTTGACTAGACAGTGTGTGGAAAATAAATACTCACCATGATGATGAAGCAGAGAAGAAGAGACACAACAATGATTATAATCTCAATAAATCCTGAATTTGCCTCCTCACGCTGCACAGACGGTCCATTTGGTTGTGAACTATTGCCATTGGGACGCATGTTAGCTGCAATGGAAATTTATTGCATACAACCAACATTTTTATTGAGCAAAACATGTTAGACACTTTTTTGTTGTTGTAAAAACTCCCCAAAACTCACAATCACAAATTTTTACCTTTTCCGCCACTGCGAGAAAATTCATTCATGAACCCCAATTTGTCATAATATAATTTTCTCGTAGTGTTCAACGGTTCGTCCGAGCTTAGGTGCGATACTAAATCAACAGATAATATCACAAGGTGTAATCACAAAACAAACCAAATCGCACCAAACTTTGGACAAACCGTGTTATGTCTCTGCAATTCATTTGATAAAAAAATATACAAGCTCAGAAAACAAACAATGCTTGCAAAAACAGGGAAAATAACTTTCAACTAAAGTGAGTTAAAAAAATACACATTCAAAAAATAAATAATGTTATACAGAAAATTGTTGAAAAGAGTTGAGAACAAATATGAACTACAAGGAAAATGAGAAAATAAAATCATGGGAAAAAATAACAAGTATTATTTAATATACAAATAAAATTTTCTCTTCTCCCTTTCTCATATTTCTCTGGGCGTTATATGGGGGACAAAAGTTAGTGAAATTATTTACTTTGTGTGAAAGTTAAAAAATACACCTTTCATGGTAGCACAATGTCTTATACATACTATGTAGAAAAAAAATAATAATTGAAAACCACCAAAGTTTCCTCTTTCACTGTTACAGCACCCTATTTATAGACTAATACAAAAGACAAATAAAATAAAAGGTGAGGTGGGAAATAAAAAACTCACACACGACAGAAAAAACTCACACAATACCCAGCTTCCCCCCAGAGGAAGCGGAACAGACAAAATAATTAGTTTTAAAGCACAAATTTTCACGTGAAGGAGCTTTTCAGACTTTTCAGTTGTTACACAATACACAATAGACGAGCAAAGTGTATTAAATTTATTTAATACATTCTCAAACCTGCGTTAGGAAAAAAGGGAAGATTAAGATGATTGAATTTAATGAAATTCTATAATGATTCACTCCCATTTGATTGTATGAAAAATGGAGAAATTCTATATCTCATCTATAAGAGTGAAATACTCCTCATTGAGTTTTAGGGTAAAAGTTAAAGATTGAAAAATGGTAGTTGGTTAATAACTTTAGACCCAATGACCCGATGAATTTCTGGCTAAAGTGCATGCAAAAGCTTCTCAAACTGTCCTCTTGCTGGTAAACCACATCACTATGTCTATAGATGGTTTGAATGCTTTGAGGCAAGGCTCTACTAAAAGTGAATGTTAAAAAATGGAGAATTGCCATCATGCGAAATATTTCTTTGATGCTGAAAACGATGCTCTAACATTACAGAATTCTCTCATAGAGAATAGATAATGAGAGGCAAGTTTTCTGTGGCAAATAAACCCACATGAAAAGCTATATTTTTGGCCTAGTAGCTGTAAAAAATAAAAGGCAAAAAAGCAAAATATTTTTTGAATTGCGTAAATTCAATTTAAATTTTCACAAACGTTGCATTTGCGCTTTTCATCGGTGGAGTGCAAACTTTTTCGGCGCACGAGCTAAACCGCTATCTGATTTCTTCTTAATTTGTTGCCACCAACTTAAAACAATTACTTTAGCGTTGAAAAACTTGCGACACTCAATTTACACAAGTTTAACTGAGAAGTTCCTAATGGAATTTCTTCGCTCTCCACATTTATTAGCACGAGATGTTGTGGCCAGTGTTGTTGAATTACATTCACAACTTCTATTTACTGGGTGAATATTGCCATGAACACAAAAAATCAATGAGTTGAAAAGCTATTTTGGCTGGAAAACTATTTAAGATTAGGCGAGAAAAAAAAACCGAAATACTTCAGCTGGAGGCGAATGGGAATACTACAAGGGGGAGATATTATGGTTCGAAGTGGTGTACATTTGAATGGAAGTGCGTGTGAGCTTTGAGAATTGGAGTGGAAGTGCAAAAAACTTGAGTAATAATAAAAATTTCCAAGGAAGAGCTGGTGCATTGAGAAGTTCTTCGAGAGCCTTAGAAGTTTTTTTAAAGGCTTTTTAAAAAATTTCAAGAACTTTTAAGGAAATTCTTAACTTTGAAAAATATAAACTAGATTAGCTGAAAGCTTTTTAAAACTGACGTAAAGCTCTAAAGAAATTAACGAGCATTTGAAAAAATCTGGAAAATTTGTAAAGCTTTCGGATAATTTTTAGAACTTTTGATGTTCTCGCTAAGATTTTAAACATTATAGAGAGCTTTTATTGAAGTTTCGTAGAATGCTTTATAAACCCTTCATAGAAAGCTTTAGAAACCTTTCTTAGAAAACTCTAGCTTTCTTTGCAAAGTCTTCTTATAGACAGCTAAAAAAGCTTTCTGTGGAAAGATTTCTTAGAAGTCATTCTTTAAAAGCTTAAGCATTACAAGATTGTATAGAAAATAAAATTGAAAGGATAAAAGCTTTTCAAAGCTTTCGAATTGGAGTTTTGGGGATCTTTTCAACAAAATGTGAAACTGCTAGAAGTAGTGTACATCTTTCTGACCATAACATCTCCCCTTTGGAATGCCAGCAAGATTGAAAAGCACTGTCTGTGCTTCCTTCCCCCAATCTTATGGATAAGACATGATGGAGAAACGATTTTCAAAATTGGACTGCAACGGTGAGAAATGTCTGAAGCAGGAGGAATCGCTCCCACACTATTTGTGCACTCTAAATGCCTTCAACTTGTGAGACAGCCCACAAGGAGAGTTTTAAGGTGTTTGATAGAAGGAATAGAGTGCTTCACACCAATAATGGCTCCATTGGCCTCGAGGAAATTATGAGGCCAGAAAGCCATTGAGTCTGAAAGTTTATCCAACCCATCATTGAGCTGGGGCGAATTAGTGGGTGTGGGGTAAAAAAGAGGGGGCAGAGAGAATGGCAAAAAATCGGACAGCGAGGTTGTTATTTTCCAACTCAAGTGGGGCCTTCGATCGATCTAAATAGTCAGCTCGAGGGTGCTTCATTCCAGAATCGTACGAGAGTGTTTCTCTGGGTGGCATCCTGAGAGAGACACAAACACTCTCAGGACTCCACTTGAGGACTCCTCCAGGATTTCCACTTGAAATTTCCCTGATAGATCCTTCCCATGACTCGCACTCTTTTCGCCCTCAAAATGAGAGCGAAGGGAGTCAATTCATCAGGGTTTTATACTGTGAGAACTTTCCCTCTTTACTTCGTTCTGTATATTTAGTTTAGAAGTTCTTATTTTAGTGGCACAGCGAAGAGAAAAATTGATTTCCTCCATTCAAAGGCATTTCATTAATTTTTTTTTACCCTCATGGGTGAATAAATTTTGTGGTGCTTTGAGAAAATTCAATTAAGAAGAATAATGAGGAAATTAATTACGAATAATTTCAACTTTACCAAAGTTCAATCTCTCAAGCCACAAATCCCGGTGTAATTCTCCTCCCCTCCCACACAATTAGGTATACTTCTTGGCAGAAAGACAGCGTGTAATTTGCATCCCCAAAAACAAATTAAAAATATATAAAATCTCGCATGGAAAACATATTAGGTACAGCGTGATAATAAATGAAAAAGAATGTTTTATAAAAGCTGCAAAAGTTTTTCCATGCGGTTGTTAAGCATGAAAATATTCATAACTTATCAATTTACACGAAAATTAGGAACAATGTGGAATTTCCATTGGAAATCTCTGGGTGAATGTGCTCTCCTCATGAGGATGGCACCGCCACATTCAGGTGTAAATGAGGGTGAAAAAGCGCGACATGAGTGAGAAAATGAAGAAAGGTGACTGAATGACTTGGTGGAAAAACATTATGAGAGATTCTCCCATGAGTGTTGGGAGAAAAATTATTGTTATGGTGTTATGTCTGCATGGAGGGTGTTTTTTGGGAAGATGTGTAAAACTAGATATTGGATAATGTTGATGTAATACAAATGTGGTTGATGGGCGGGAAAATGTTTCACAGCAGACCCACAGCCGCAAAACAGAGATTTTCGCTCCCTTTTCCTCAACATAATTTGTGGTTTTACCCCCTCACCCCAAAACCGGGGGGAAAGAAGTCAAAGGAGAGTGGAAAAAAACGGCGGAAAAAATTTACATATTATAGCGCTATTATTTCTCTTGGCTTCACTCAAAATTTACTCCACAGCAAAACATTCGCCGCACAATCTCTATATGTGGTGGCTGTATGATAAATTCTCTCCCGGAAAATTGTGGCTTGTGTGTGTTCGCCTAATAATTATTCCCACAATGTTATTCACCCAAAAACACCATCCTCACCATACTCATCAGATCAACCCGACCACCCACCCTCGGTCACTTTCCTCCGTATCGCTCCTGTTTATGGCGGAAACCGAATAGCTAAAGTTCGGTTTTGAGTGGGGATAAATTGAAGGATAATATGTGAGAGAGCCTGTAAAATCGTTAAGAGACGTCACGTACAATCAATTTTGATTAATTAGACTCCAAAACCGACAAATTTGTGGTCTCCCACATACATACAGAGAGAAATATTCCATCACACCTTCCCACCCATTTCGACACTAATGCATCCATCTCTGAGTAACAATAAATTGAAACACTATCCATTCCAATAACTTTACAACAACGTATACTACAGCAATATTTCAATTTTGTCCAAACTTTGCAAATGCCGTCAATTTAGGGAGAAACATTTGAGATGTGAAAGCTATATTTTGAGGGGAATATGTGTTAAATTTCTAAGACATCACAAACAATTTATGCGCAAGGGGTGTTCAATTTCATGGGTTTTTTATATTACTGCAGTTTTAGGAGACTTTATGGCTCTTCTTACAGACCAGAAGTTCCACAAGCGAAGCCAATTTAATGCTAAATCATTCAGTGAGGAAAATTGATTTGATTTATTTATAGATATTCATTTCTCAGTAACTGATGTAAAATTGTCAACATTTCTTGAAAGCAATCTCTCAATAGAGACTCTCAAGTATTAAAAGATTTGAAGACTGTATAAATAGATTGAAAGAAAATTCCAAAGTAATTTGAACATCTAAAAAATCAAAGTGAATTTTTCATTATTTCATTTTCAAACTTAAAACTTCTTCATCATAAAATTAGAAAAGCTCTATCATAAAAAACACTTTACAAGAATTCTATGATACCGAGTCTCAAAGTGAAATGAATATAATCAAATAAAAGCCAATTTCTTCAGAAGAAAATTCCAAGATAGTAATAGTTATTAATGCTCGAAGTTCAAACTTTGCCAAAGTATATTTCGAATATGAAACTCGCAACTTAACTTTTTCCTTCTCTCTCTCTCTCTCTTCCTCTTTCCACTTTTCTGTACAACTTGTAAAAATTTACGAGAATGCTCGGAATTCGTGTGACTGAAATGCACTTCTATATAGCTTTGGGTGCTTCATTAAGTGAATGCACCAGAGTGGAATATGCAGTTGAACACCCCTTAACGGTGTGGATGAAGACATTAGAGGATGGTGGGTAGGGGCTTGACTAAGATGGAAGAGGTTGCACTGAGAATTGAAGAGACCACAGACACTGAGTATCCACCGCCCCCAAAATGCAATTACATCCACTTTAATTGCACATTTCACTGTAAGAGCTACCTCCTTCTGTCGCCCCGACGAGCTTATTGCACAGCCATCGAATGTACTTGTGCGACACATACAGTCCTCCTGACACACCAGAACCACCACCACCCTGGCCGATGGTGGTGGTCTGGAATAGGCGAAATGGAAAGGCATGAGCTGGCTTCCACCACCTCATCGCCGTGCGATTGTTGTGCCTTCGATTGTGCGTGAAATGTTGCGATGGGGATGAGTAGGACGTCTCGACGCCCTCGGACGATGATGATGATGTTTCTTGTGATGATGGCGCAATTGTTGTGGTTAATGCGATATAAGCAGTTAAATGAGAACAAATGGCAAGAATGTGCACATTCTTTGCTAATCGCCGCTTAACTACAATTGAGAGAACAAGACAAGAGAGCACAAGCTCCGCTGAATTATTTGGATGAAGCGCTCAACTCACACCACAAATTGAATTTTATATTCTTTTCTTATCACTTGGTTGAAAAGTTAGTTTACCCCCTCCATCCCCCGACATGCCTTGTGGACAAATTGAAGAAAAAGCTAATAAAAGTACTTGAAAGTTGAATCCACCAAAACGGAGACGAATGGGAAGATTGGTGGAATGTGCAAGAAAAAAATAAAAGGATCCACTTCTTTTGAGAGTGTCTCATTTTCATCTATACGGCAAAAAAGGGGAGATAGAATTGTAATTGGATCACAAAAATGCCTCTCACAGCATCCTCTCTTAGTAGAAAGTGGATGTCTCTCACGTGGCGTCCTCTTTAAAGCTACCTTCTATGCATTACGAAAATCCATTCAACACTACCTACATATATATGGCAAAAATCTTTAGGCAAATATGACTGTCATGTAAGCAGTATGGCACAAAAGTTTGCAAGAGAGATGCCACCAGCAGGAGTTTACACAAGCAATGAACCAAAAACTTGAAACTAGCATGTAAGAATATTAGTTTGTTCACTCTATGATCACAGAAATTGTACGTGTGCTGCGTGTTATATGAAGATTATGCTCTACTTTGGGGCAAAAAGTTCATCTCTTTTAGCACAAACACACACACGATCTTACCAAAAGTTGTATGAATAACTTTTCTTCACAATCTTCAAAGTCGTTCTCTCTCTCTGAATGCATTGCACATCTCTCAATATAACCTATACCTTTATATTAGTTCATACTAATTGGATTCACCTGAACTAATTAGAATGAAATTTTCACAAATTATTGTAGCTTTCAGAATTCATCACTTTTATATTTGCTTTAATGTCAGAGAGACTAACACAATATTTAATTTAAATGACGCTAGATGTTTTAGTTAATAAAATCAATAATGTAGAAGCTATTGAATTGCACATTGTATGCAATTTAAATAATATCGTTTCTCATTTGGGAAACAATTACCCGGGTATTTGAACATATTGAATTTATTTTGCAGTTCTAAATTATGCTTCAGTGAAAACCAAATACCGCTTCAAACTCATTCAACAAAATATGTAATAAATATTGTATACCTGTGAAACAGTACTTATATACTCATACAATTTATATTGTTCATTATCAAAACGCTGTTTAAATTGAGAGCCTAGTGAATAGAATTATTAGAGCACCTATCCTAATCTTTACGGTGTATTTCGTTATAATAACCTGTTTCTAGTAAATAAATTTATTATTGCAATTTCGCGCCTAAAATTAAATGAAGATTTATATTATTCAATTTAGAAGACCTCTTGAATGGTAGATAACGCAGTTGTTAATGGTCTTTTGTTAATTTTCCAACAATAACCTTAATCCTACATTAAACTGCGCGAATCAATACATAAACCGCGACATAGCTACTTAAAAACTTTTTCTGTCAGTTTATTGTATCTTGTTTAAAATTATAAGTAAGTATATCCCATCAAAAGTTGTTACTCCACATATTTTGGACTTTAGGAATCTCTAATTCACCATCAAACCAAGTTGAGAGTCTCCCATTCCAGGATATTGCTAAATATAACTTTTTAAGTCATGAGCGTAACTTTTGTAAAAAGTCTTCAATATATCATCCAAAGAATTTTATGACTCCTCCACAAATTAATCAGTCTTCCGCGCGAAAAGTCTCGCAATTCCCATTGACTATTTACCTTCTGCAATTTATAGCTCGCGCGTCTTCTTTAAAATTTCCCTCGCACAATTATAGGGCAGAAAAAGCTCATTGTGATTTATATGGGGTGGAAAAACTTTCTGCTATTTCTTAAAGAAATATTTCTCATGTGCCAGACAGAGAGAGAGAGACTGTGAGGTGTGTGTGCTGAAGATGGAGCAAGAGAGATTTCAAGCGTGGGTGATATTTTAATTGGATGTCGCAAAGAATAATATAGAAACTCCCTGCTATATATGTATATAACTTCTAGATGTCCTCCTCTACTCCCTGCTATATATCCTTTTGTTATTCTGCATGTTTTTTTTGCTGTTTTAAATACTCACACGACTCACTCGCTCCATCAGCCGGCGACAAAGAGGTCTCCCCCTTCGGATGGACTATCATATCTTCTGGATTGTCATAAATATTACTCGGATGGTGTTCGATACTTTTACTACCACTCTGTGATTTATCATCTGCCACGGTGTTATTTGATGTGGGAGTTACTGACAATGAATCCACTGTTGACGATGACGGTGGCGGTTTAATTGACGTCGTTGGAATCACTACATTTTTTTTTTATTATTGCCCATGTGTGTGTTTGTGTGCGTGTTTTGCGTTTTTCCAGCCATTCACACAATTAAGAGGAATTATTTGGTGTGATGTGAAATAATAATAATAAAAAATAATATTTAAATGATGCGATAGCCCAATTTTTTCGATGGTGGTTTTTATATTTTTTTGTTATTAGTCCCAGGGCGATATTTTTGCAACACGCACCCCCACACAAATATTTCATGTTTGTGGCATCATTTTTTCATGGTCGAGAGAGAACCAAAGATGAAAATAAATCACAGAGGAAAGAGAAAAAAAATGAAAAAAAAATAAATTAACTCAATTATCAACTATATATAGGTAAATAAATTAATAATTTATGAAGTTGACTTGATGTTTTTTCAGGGAGAATTAATAGCAATAAATTAATGAGCAAATAAATCGATGAGTGAGTTTGGAAAGAGCACAATTTGGAATTTCTTGTGCTGCTTTTCTTCCGCATTTGAACAACTAGAGAAAGAGAGGGCAAATGGAGGTTTGACTTACCGTCTTCCACGCACATGAGACCATCATCCATGAGCTTGAGTCCGGTGGGACAGGCGCAGGAGATGCGAGCGCTGTGCTCGTTAATCTTGGGCGCGGGCAGGCAGAGATGCGAGCAGTGACCATTAACTGCTTGGCAGTAATTGACACCGTCGGGCTGCCTGTACGGATGGTAGACGTGGATGGTCATGGGATGCTGCAACTGTTGAAAATCCTCATTAGGCACAATGACGGAGCAGAACAATAAATTAAGTGTTGAGCCTCACCATATGGAGCGCCGTAATGGGTTCAACGTCTTGCCCCGTGAATTTATTAGCCTTGAAGACAGCCTCCTTGTCCCAATCCGTCCAGTACACATGGTCCTCGAAGGTAGTTATTGAGAATGGATGGCGCAGAGTGTCGACAGAGTACAGCACGACATTCCTACCGCTCCCATCGTAGTTGCACGATGAAATCTCATTGAGTTTCGCATCCACCCAGAACACCCGCTTCCTCACCAAGTCCAGCGTTATACCATTCGGCCACTTCACGTCGTACGTCACAATAGGCATTCGGTGCGTGCCATCCATGCCAGCGCGCTCAATTCGAGGCGATGAGCCCCAATCCGTCCAGTACATCCACCTAATTGAGAGACCAAAAATGTTAATAGTCCCCACTTTTGGCACAGCGAACACCACATCCAACCACCACCTCGAATTGCAGGGAAAATCACCAAGGGGCTAATATTATGCAAAAGTTAGTTTTTATGCAAAAACTTAGATCGAGGTTATTCAATCTGAATTGGAAATCACAAAAAGGAAATCGAAATAAATTCATTGAAATGATTTAAAAGACAAAATTTGGGCGAAAAAAATTTGGAGCGAAGATTTGAAAGTTTCAAGTTGCTGATTAAAAAGTATTTAAATGTTCCAAAATATCGGTTTTTGATTTTCCCAAAAATCTTAGAAAACTTCCGCTCAAAGAAAACCTTTTAGATAAAATTTGATCACAATTTGAACATTCAACAATAAATATGTATAAGAAATATCCCGACAAATTGAATCGTTGAATTGTATTGCAATTTGACCTCCCATTGCATTTCTGTCGGAATAAATAATGCAGAAGGATTGATTTCCATCAGTTCGACGAATTGTTTTGCGAGAAAAATCCAATAACTTTGTGCGCGTGGAAGAGCTTTCAACGACTACTTGAGATACTATATAGAAATTATTCATCCAGCATGAATATACAAGTATGGCAGCACAACAAGTTCAACAGGACTCTTCCATGAGAGTCGCGTGAGTGCACAACCCCTTGGATTTTCCTCCACTTTTAGCCCGAATGCGGAAGAGGCGGAGAAAGAGTTAACGCTGGAAGCGGACTACCATCATCGCCTCTCCATACCGACACATTCCAGATGCCACTCTTTCACCATTTCCTCACTCTTTTTTCTCTGGACAGGGCAGCTGCCCCATTGAGGCATAACTGGTCACATTATTATTTACCCATTGAGCGGATCCAGAGCGATGGAGCGCGGAATTTCCATGTCATCCTTAATCAACACTTTTCCCATGTTACCCTCGAAATTGGTCAACTCAATTGTACACTTGTGGGTGTCGGTGAAGTAAATATGATTGTAAATCCAGTCCACGGCCAATCCATCCGACGTCACGATTTGATCACGTACCACAACAGTCTTGTCACTTCCCTCATCAATTGGTGCCCTGCAAAAGAGTTTAGATGAGATTCATTTTGGCTCGAGGAGCTCTCTCCCCCAAAGAAGTGCTATTTTGTGTACATGGAATAAATATCAATGGGAAATTGACCATTGTTATATGTCCAAAAAATCCCTCTTGCCTTTCTACCAACTCACAAAATGTTTTGAGAATCTCGTACTTTTGGGTGATCCCCACAAAGGATACTCTTTTCTCTGACCAAGTACTCTTTTTCAGGGCAACAGCACAACTCGCACCCATTGAAATAACTCTGCGTCATTCTCTGACCCACCCCCGCCTCTCTCCCCTCTCGCTATTGAGCACACAAATTCACTCAAAATGTTTTGTGTTGTATTGCTCTCCCCGACAAAAGGGGAGAGAGCGAAAACTTACTCAATTTAGGCAAATTTTCACTGGATGAATAGGACTCATGAGAAACTTTCTTCATGAATGGACACTTTTCTCCACTCACAATGAAATGGCGAAACACGAAAGTGATGGGTGGGTGGTAAAAGAAATCTACGATTATTGGTGAGATTTTCCACTCGTTTTCGAAGCAAGAAATTCCTCAAGCACCAAATTATTCACCCAACTTCTAGTCCAATTTTCTCCCCAAATGGCAAAGCTGTAGACATTTTGCTCATGAATTAATTCGCTATATTTTTGCTATATTTCGCCATTTTCTTGATGTATTGCCTTTATTGGCTTCGTATCTCAATACAGAAGTTATCGAGAAATATTGAAAAATGTAGAATTTTTAGGAACAATTTTCCCTATAAAATTCCTTGTTCAAAATTAGTTTTAAAATCGGTTTTTCAATACCTCAAATATTAAACAATTTTCTCTGTAAAATCTGTACCTCTAGAATCAAATGATTTTAGATTCCCAGAACTTAATCCTATCACAAAATCGAAAATATATCTTAAAGTTAGAAAGTCCAACGAATCAAATGATATCACATTTTCCTAATTTTCAACAACCATCAACAATATTTATCTCAGTTCAACTCCCAAAACAACTTGGCATGTAAAACTTACTTGTAGATTTTCTGCTCGGCCACATCACTCCAGAATATCATGCCGGTGCGGAAGACATAATCGAGCGCTGTGGCAGATTTGGTATCATTGACAATGGACGTCATCTCTCGGTGATCCAGGGAAATCTTCCGGATATCCTTTCTGCGTGCAAAGAGGAGCGAAGCATGTCCTTCCGTTGCCTTACATCGTGTATGATCTCGTGGATCCCTCATATATCCCTCAACACACTCACACTTGAAGCCACCACGCTCATTGTAGCAATTCTGCGAGCACGCACCCAAATTCTCACACTCATTTATATCCTCACAAGTTGTGTTGTCCACTAATCGATATCTGTTTGGGGGAAAAAGAGTCCAAATGAATAATTTATATCCAGTTTCCCACCCATTCCATTCTCTCTTTTTCGCAGACACTTTGCCACAACCATTTGATGGGGTTGCGCGCCCAGGCTTAAGGGACAAGGAGGGGAAGGGAAGGGAAAGACTCTGTTCAGGTTACTTTTTTCCGGAAGTTTTCTTTCTCCGCTCAATGGTATAGAGTTTCAGCAAAAGGAGATGAGGTATATAGAGCTATATAAATGGGAGATTTTTGGCAACATTTATACAATATAGTGAGCACAGTTGAAAATAGAAATGATAATTAAATAGAGTTGGATGAAGAAAAAAAACACCTTTGCTTTTCTAGCCAGAGAAAGGAAAGCCATAAAGTGGAAAATTTCCACAAGAGATTCAGAAGCATCCCCTTTAATTCCGCAAAATTTAAGATGTGATACTTTCAAATTAGGGACTTTCTTTGATATTGCCCCAGATATACTGAACTGATAGAGTTTATCGGTGCTGCAGTAAAATTATGTCTCTTGGGGTTATTACACAAGGATTTCTAATAGAAATCCCCGTACCGAAAATCAGGAGAGAACAAAAGGCGAAAGCAGGAAAATTAAGGTAGCAAACGAGGAGGTGTAATAAAATTGGGCGAGAAATTGTGAGATGGGGTAGCTTGGAGTAATAAAACAGTGTGCAAAAATTAAGAAAATCTCAGCAGAAAATATATAGCGCATTGTGTTGAGCCCATAAACACGCGCTCATCAAAATCTGCGGAATAATGCAAAATCCTATTAAATATATATTTTTTTTCTCCCCGCATTGTTGATAAATGCCCAAAGCCTGAAGGACAAGCTTTCAACTTTGCTCCTCAATGTCTCTATAACTCTTCTCTTCTGTCACCTCATCTCTCCCACAAAAGCTCCCCATCTGGCATGTTTGGCATCGCCAATGAAGGAAGAGGAATGGATGAGAGGAGAGAGAGAAAGTCAGGATGAAAAAGGGAATGGAGAATTCTCAAGTTTTTCCATCGCCTCCCACCCCCACCCCAACCCCCCGAAAATGGTTGGATATATATTGGAAGAAGCCGATGATGCCTTACCCTTTTCGGCACTCACAATAGTACCCAGCTGGTGTATCGACACACAGTTGTGAGCAACCACCATTATTGATTAGACACTCATTCTTGCCACATTTATCAGTGGGCTCATCCTGAAACTCGGGACAATCGGGCTTTTTGTCACACACTCTTGACAGTGGAATACATATGCCACCGCCGCAGTCGAACTCCTTCTTCAGGTCGCACTTTTTCACGATGGGCGTCGTTGATGCTGGAATAATATTCCCACCGAGGGTGACAAGAGAAAAGAAGAGGGTCAAAATATATAGATAAAGTATTGAATAGAAAAGAGATTCTCAATGGAAAAGTTTTGTGTTATAAAAGGAGGGTAAATATCTGACGATTCACATTGACTATTCAGATTATTGCTAAATATTCAAAATGAATAAATTTAGGCGGGGATTTTGTGTGATAAAGCTTCGCAAAACGGTTCCAACGTAAAGAGAATTTTCTATTGTAAAATGCCGCACGAAAAATTTTTGAGATTATAAAGACAATTTTAGGCGATTTTATTTTAAATATTTAATTATTCATGATTGTTGTTCAATAAAAGTTTTGCAGAAGATATCAAATGAAACAAGGGATTCCATATTGTATGTCTGAAAAATTCTAAAAATTCACGGAGGATTAAAAAATCCCCTCAAAATTCTTGTGTTATGGGTTAAGAAAAATGCTAAAATGTAGGGAGATTTTCGGTGTGGAAATATTTCCTATTTACACTGTTACATTCTTCTTGGCACAAGAAAATTCCACAGACTTTACATTACATAAATGTTCTTATAAAGTTTTTTGTGTTGTTTCTTTGATCTCAGATCAGATCTGATTAGAGATCCTAAGAATCCTAGAAAGAAGCCCTGTTAATCATATATATTTCAGCATTGCATGTAAAAGTAAAACTTGTAAAGGCCTAACATATGAGTCTCTTGTTTTGAGCGTCCCATGCAAAAAAAGAAAAAAAAAACAATAAAACTTTCATCATATCATGCTTTATAAAGCTGAACACTTTCCCATCACGAAGCCTCTTCCTGCAGATGTTTTCTCTCCACCTCTGCAGTGACAATTTTGGAGAGCACATAC
>CAKKOB020000292.1:19420-29570 GCA_918844115.2 Phlebotomus perniciosus | reverse complement strand
CACCCATTTTGAAATATTTCATACAAAGATGCCATATTTTCGACTTTTTATCCGTTAAATCAATATTCTCAATTAATTTAATGGATCCAAGTTACTACACAAACCACAAACCACGCAAAGAGAGGCGCGAAGCGCCTCGTATTCCTATATAGTTATACCCAGTAAACGACTTAAATGAATGATGATGGGAAATTAGAGGCAATTGTATATAACTTGTAAATATTGACTACATAGCTAACAAGCAACTTAATGTTGCGATGGAAATGCCTCCAAATGGATAAGTAATTTCCAATTATTGAGGTGATTTTCATCACTTTGAGGATGATATCTATGAAATCCCCACATGGAAAATCAACGATAAAGTTAGGAGGAATTTAACGGAATATTAAATTCCATGTAAATCTCCCTGTAGACAACATTGTGATGTGAATATCAATTCACATCGACATAATTCACGAAACCCTCTTATCATGTGTAATATTGAAATGTATATTGAAATGTCGGAAATCCCATGATGATTTCAAAAACACATATATAAAATTTTTCCCCCTAATCTAATATCAAACTTCCTGGGGAACTTTTACTCTTTGCCCCAGAAATTATGACCCGACCAACTCCGAGACCACGAAGGATTTATTTAACCAGAAAATCACATTTACGATTATCTCGCTTGTGGAAACAAATGTGTCATGTTCAGATTCTCACAGTGGATGTCATTTTGCATTAATAATGATTTACATATATGCAGTTTGGCACCTAAAACCCTCGCTGGAAGCCGATGAGATTTTCACGTGCTATAATTCCGGCATTATGCAGTAATTTATCGATAAACAAACCGTCCAGAATGCTTCGCGCATAATCTTTAGCAAATGTAGAAAAAAATTCTGGATACGGGATGGATGGAAAGGACGACAAAGGTAAAAGGTGAACTGAACACTGTATTTTCTAGGTGGATTACACAAATTGCCATAGATACGGGAATAATAGGGAAATGGAAATTTTCACCAGAGCGAGCTCCCACAAATATCTCAATATTGAACTTTTTTCTCACTGGTGAGTCTCCCACCACGACGGGTTGAGCTTTGATGATACCAATCTGTATGAAGTCAAGATGGGGTGGAAAAAAAGAGGAGGAAATGTATTTCGAAATCACGTCTGTTGCTACCCAAAATATGGGTCATCATTAGTCAATTTGCAATGAGGATGAAATTGAATTTGAAGGTGAAAAACCGTGGAAAATGAAAGCTTTTGAGGCAAGCGTGATGTTCATGAGAAACTTGGGGATATAGAGTTGAATGTTGGCACTACTTTAGATAACAGTAATTGTACATTATGAAACGTTATTAACTTTTATCCCTGAAACTTGAGGACTTTTGCGGAATATTAAATAATCTCCAAGGAGATAATATCCATCCAAATTGGTAAAGAATAAGGTGATGATATTTTTTAGGAAGATCCTTTCAAATAAATATACAAAATATGAGTATGATGAACACTGTACCAAATACTGAATATATTTGTTAAATCTTTTAGAATTCCCAACATATTAGAATTTTTCAATTTATGGAATATGATTTTTAAATATTTTCAGATACTTGTTCCTTGGTAAGCTCTTTAAACATCATTTTCCATTTTCCGTGGGAAGACTTGCCTTTTTCACCTCAAATATACAAACGAGAAAGAAAATCTCAATATCACTATTATAGAAAATCTTAAAGAAAATCTCCATCACTGTAATTTGCATTTTTCCTTTGATACTGTGGTATCTTGCAACTCATAAGTCTTCTCGTTCAAAATCTGCATTAAATGGCCATTTAGAAAGTGTGTCGCTTGCCTCCCACAATAGTTGGTCATGAGACTGGTACAAGAGATAAAAGGATATTACATGTACAATCTCCATTGGCCATTAGCCCAATTAAACAACAATTCACTTTATATCAATTAATTCTTCGCTCTTTATAACCAGATTTCTTCCCCATGGTTATAATTTTCTCTCCACTGATTTCTATCTCGGAAAATAAAATGCCATCACCTTTCTAGATGACAGGACCTGAAGAACATTTTTAATTGCTTACCCTCACTATACTTTGGGTCGGTTATTATTATTTATTTTCATGTCATCCATACCCTCGTAGACATTTTCAATAAATCTCAAAATTAATGGGGAGGGATTTTCGAATTTAATCACAACCGTGGCGTTTTCAATGAATATTAACTAAGCTGACCCAAATGGTTCATTTTTTCCATCGATTCATCCTCTCGGCCCAGAGTAAAAGAGAGAAAAAAACAAGTCATTTATCCTTCCAGAAGGGCACATTTTAGATAGCAATGCGGAATTTCTCTAAACCCCCACTGTACACACAAATGGTTGTACCCTTTTCGCTAAATTGCCAACAATTATTGAATTTAGATCTTGAAGCATCGCCCAAGAATGTTCACATTGAATCAATTTGAAAGAGGAGGAAAAATCGAAAATAAATTCCTCTTTTCATGGAGAAGAGTGGATGCGATAGCACAATGTCAAATATTTGGTATAGAAATAGTCTGTTGGAATTGCATAAAAGCTTCTCACTTTCTTGGTATTTTGCCAAAAAAATAAGGAAGAAGAGATGGTGCGATAAAATATTTTCCTCCCATTTCTATGCATGCAAAGTACGCTGAGACATTGTTGAGATCACATTCTCGAGTTTTCCCAGGAAGTGTTGTAGCAATCATATCAGTGGAAAATGTTCAAACATTATGCCAATTTATGCGTCAATCAAAGTGTTTTGAGTGATAGTAAATGGTACGGAAAAAGTCCGTTGTTGTGTCTTCTGATTGTGTTCGGCATAGATTAATGATTTTCATGTCAATTCTCAATCAATTCTCACCCTCAAGCATATCAATTGATCACTGGGTGAAAAATTGAATGGAAATGCTACATGAAAAATTCACTGAAATCTCTCCAAACATTTTTCCCACTGCGCACCCCTTATACCCACTGTCAGGGTGGTTTGAGGAGTGATAGGAAATATTCACCATCAAGGGGTTTCTCATCCCAAATTCCTATAACCAAAGGTATACTGAGATATAACCCAAATTATGTAAAATGTCAGTATTTTTTGTCCAAAGAATTCTGATAGTAAAATCTGTAAAGTTTCTTTTTCAAGATTACTAATGGTAGAAAAATTGACAAGTATTTTGCATTTGCCATACCTCTTCAACGTATAGAACTCAATATCAATTTAAAACACATTTGAGTCATGAGAGATATATGAGGAAAATACGAAAGTCGAGAGAGAAAGAATTTTTCAGGGAAAAGAAATTGTATATGTTCGTAAATAAATGGAAAATACTTTTGAAGAGTCTGGACATGTGAGAAGCCTTGGGGTGGAGCTATAGCAGAAAGCCATATGAACTGAATTTTAATCATGCTATACGGTTCTCATAAGATGAAACTGCCCACAGTTATTCGACAAGGTGTTATATGACTGTATATTACTACCAAAGCGCCCAAAGAACGATGTTTGGCCCATATATTTCCGAGGGTATTTGTGACTGTGCTGAGCTTAAAGCTAAAAAGACTAATGCTTTTCGTCTTCCCTTTTGCCATGTTATGTTTGCTCGGCACTGCAAGGCTCAGTCTTTCCCAAAACTGCGATATACTATGCATTAATGTTGTTTGAGAGCTTTTCCTCTCTCGCCTTCATCCTACATATTAAATGGATACCAAAATTCCGCCTTGAGGGCTTAAAACCTTCAAAATTTCTTAAACTAACACCCAGTGTTTTGCAGTGAATGTGTGGTAGATATACAACGCACACGCCTGAAGGTGCTTTCGGCTAAACAAACCCAACCAAAAACATTCCACACTAACCAGAGCACGCAAGGAGAATTTCAAAACATGTAATGAAAGCTCCATGTGTGATTTATGTGCATGCTCCTAACACCTCACCCATTACATCCTCCTTGCACGCCCCAACCGAGAACAAGTCATTTGGAGGAGCCCCATATCGGCGGAGGCAACCCAGGGAAAGTTAATAGGAGAGAATCGACCCGGTGAGATGGTAATAAATGATGATGAAGGATTAAATGGTTAAGTTCGCTTACTGCATCCCGCCTCATCTGATCCATCGAAGCAATCTTGATTCAGATCGCACATCCATGACAATGGTATACAATCTGTGGTGGAGTTCTTGCATGTGAATTCATCGGCTGAGCAAACATGCACCTCTGAAATGAGAAAAGAGACAAACAAGAGACACAAACACATGGTTAGTACAAAATGTCAATGATAAACCCAAAAGCTGAAATATTGTCTATCTTACTATGTATATATATACTCTCTCTTGGGCTGTTCGAAAAGTTCGTGCTTCGTCAAAACTTTTTTGACAACTATTACATTCAAATTTATGCAATGCGAATTTCACATCCCGCGCTAACATAAAGTGGGTGAACTCGTAGAAACACCTTTCAATGCTCAACTTGCTTTTCCATTTCCGAAAACTTTTTCCACAATGATGGAAATTCTTCAAGGTAAAGTACCAACTATGGTGTAACTAAATCAAATAGATATCTCAAGAAACTCTGTAGCAATTTAAAAGTGTAAAATAGTTTAATTTTTCTAGAAGACGCGAAATATTTGATAATTCAAGAAATAAACTAGAATCAGAAACCAAATTAGAAAAGGGTTGCAACAGATATTTTTTCTGCTTTCGAACTTCCTGCATAACTCCGACTTAATCTAACAACACTGTATGACTTTGTGTTTACATAATCATAATAATACAAATTGTACAGGAATGTATTTTCATTTTCATATGAACATTTCAGATTTGGAAAGCATCATAAAGCAAATACAGAGATGCCTTAGTAATGCTTCTCAATTGTGGAAAGCTCCACAACTTGAGAATCTCCTGATGGTAAGCCTTTAAGTAACTCCATTGCAGGATTAGCAAATAAACTAAAAATCGATTGAGATTACGAGTTGAGCAAGTGACTGGCTATTTGTTTAATGGGATTCAAAGAGATTTGCCTGGAGCGAGACACAAACACTTTAAAAACAGTCCATGAAGGGAAGAGATAATCAAATTATGCCATTAAATTGGCACACACACACAGCCTAAATATATAGCTAGACACAAATTTTGCGAACAACCCAATAAATTGAGTGATAAAATAATGGACTTTTTTTTTCAAGAGACAGAGAGAGAGATAGGGAAAAAGTCACATTTTCGATGTTCATAAAATATCCCTGTAGGCATGCAAATAATAATAACTTATGTATATATACAGGCAAAATACATCTGCAGCGTTGATATTTAATAATGATGACGATGTCTCTTTACCAACCAAGAGATATATTTCATATTCAATCACGTGCAAAATCCACTTCATGCCTTATTTACCCTGAAATGGAATTGGAAATCACATTCGTCATATGTGCACAGAGACCCACCCCGCCTTTGTATACATCTCCCTGTCGAACTTGCTGATTCCCTATGGATTATTAGTATGAGCCTCCCTTTATGTTCTCTAACACAAATCAGGAAGCAATGACAGTCTTTCGGAGGGGATACGCATCCTCCCCCCTCTATCATCAAAATTGATGTTAAGTTATTGTGTGAAATATGGCATGTTTGTGGAGAAGGTGTGAGGATTCTCTTTAGATACTTGTTACCATCATCTTACCGCCACACGCCTCATCTGACCCATCTGAACAATCAACTTCTCCGTCGCACTTCCATTTCTTGGGAATACATCTGTCCCCATTTGCACACATCATTTCATTTGGGGCACATCCAAGCGGATCTATTTGCATTTGTATCAATTTATTTATAAAAACATTACCACAAAAAGGAAACAAAAATTTAGGGTGGAAAAAAAAACAGGATAGAGAATAAACATAGAGCTGAAAGACGCAAAGCTTTAAAAGGCTAGAAAAAGAAATAGAGGAGATAATAAAAGGAAAAAAAGGAGCTAGACTACAGAAAAAGACACTCACTTGTGTTGAAAGAGCATAAAATAAATAATATTCAAGAGAAAATTTAACTGAAAATTCATCTTTGCACAAATAATCATCTATTGAATTTTTCCGTCTTCGTATGCTTTTCCCTGTCCTTTATTCCAAGGATTCCAAGTGATTCTTTTGATAGGAACGCCCCTTTCCTTTCTTCTTTTATTACAGCGTGTTCCATTTATAGTACCAGATCAAAGTACTAATATTCGAGCGAAAAAATTTATATTTCAACCGTTCATATTCAAAGGAATAATAAAGCCCGATTTCATATATCTTTCTGAAACATTCTCGCCAAATAGAAATACTCCGAAATAGTTAAAATAAAAAATTGTCATTCGTTGCAATTTTGAAAAGCTTCAAATAAGCTCTGCTGTATGAATGGAACACACTGTATCTCTCTCTATCCTCCTCTGAGTTGAAACAAATTTTAAACAACACACCACTCACAGTGCAAAAATGCGGAAATTGTAAAATGGAATTGTTGAACATTGGAAAAAAGGCTCTATGGAGGGAAAAAAAGAATTGATTTGAATCAATAATGTCCCAACCATTTTTTCTCAGTTTATCTCTACCCATCCACCCATAGTTTACCCTCCACCATCTTTTTATAGAGCAATTTTGCAATTTCCACATGAAGGGACACAAAATGTTTCTATATACTTTTCTACTTCTCGATAAAATATTATGTACATATACGGCAATTGGTATTTGATAGAGAGGACAACTTACGACAAACATCTGGATCTTCATCGGATCCATCGCTGCAGTCTCTCTCTTGGTCACATTTCCAGTGTTTCGGTATACACCGACCATTCTTGCACCGAAATTTATCCTGTGTGCAATTATTTTCTGTAAAAAAAATAAAACAAGAGAAAAACACATTTATTCATCACGAATGGAGCAGACAAAAAAATGGGAGAAAGATTGCTGGAGAAATATTAAAAACAATTAATCAAGTGACTTAAATTGCGCAAATGTCACAATGGGTCATTGTAGCCTTAATGGTCAATTCACTTGATTGCACATTTTGGCATTCGACGCCATTCGATTGCAGTATCGAAGCGTCTCTCCCTCGCGCCAGAAATAAAAAGGCCAGCAAACAGCAGAGGTCAATAAATAATCTTCTCGGCTAAACTCTCAGCCCAACTCTATATTCACAACTCTATTTTAAACCAATTTCAGAGGGTGAGGGGGGAAAGCACTATTTTATTTGGCACATTTCACACGTTAACTTTGCAAAAAAAAAGTTCCACGGAAAAAAATCTACTTTTTTCCCCCATTCACTACGTAATTCGCTCTATTTTCAACACCACGACAATATTTTCTATAATACCCATGTTCCCCACAATTTTCTGTGTATAAAATGAAAAAAAAAGTTTTCATTTCACGTGTTAACAGAAGAATTAAAAATGAATGAATATTAAAAAATGTCCATTGAATTTTTCCCAGACAATAGCCACATTGAAAAGCAATTTAAATCGTTATATTTTTTTGATTATTGCTATCACTCTTTTCACGCCGCATACATTTTATTCCTCTAGAGGAGACTTTTTTAATTGAAATTATATTGATATTATATTATTCACGAGAGCAATAATGGAGATACGTGATTGTTTGTGCAACTTCTCTGCTCTTAAAATAAAGTGATAATTTTTTCTCCTTTGCTCTTTTCTTATACCATATCACGTTTTAAATGATCCACACTTTCCTTTCATGTTTGGAAAACGTGCAAGTAATTTAGTGGTAATGAATTCATTCAAAATTAAATATCTTTTAAAACTCTTTAATATTGAATATATGTACGAAAATCTCAATAGGTATTTTGACTATTAAAATGACATCGATAACTTATGGATAAACATTTTGAAGGAATGGCAAGAGAAGTTCCAAAACATTTCCACAACAACAAATCCATAACATATCCCTTTCGACAATATTGATAGTGTAAGTGAAGTAAACGTTTTCTCTGACAACATATCCTTCGTCATAAATGTGTTATTTAAGTGTCATTAAGATATGTTGAACTAGTTTACTATCAGAATGCAGCGACAATTTGACCCTGGGATTGAGAAGTTCATGACTTGAATTTTTCATTTCTCCTTTATCAAGCGATACTGGTACATATAATTAAAACTTTCAGCACATGATGAGAATACTAATTGCTAGAAAATTTAATTCTTAAAAAGCCCCTTCGGGACTAGCAACTTCGCTCTCAATACATTGTTAAATCTTTCACTTTTGCGAAAATCCCGAAACATTTCTTCGGTGGCAAGTTGCAATCAAGATATGGTAATTAAATAAAATTAGTGTGTATATGTGATAGAGTTGTCAAAACTTTTCTCACTGCGAAAAGCTCATGAAAAGTGCTTTTCTGTGACAAGTTTCCCGAAATGAAAACTAACATGAAAACTTTATATGCAGCTGTTGAGAGAAAAAATACACACAAACTCCACCAAATAAATCTCAAAGAGACTTGCTCAATTAACCTCAGTGAATTTCGGGAGACTCGGCAAAAGCTCGCCAAACTTTTGAATCAAATAAATGAGATAGAAAATAAGGTGAGGCACCGAAGCTGTGTCGTAAAATTCTTGGCTTTTGCTCTCAATTTTCCTCAACGAAAATTTCTCACCCACCCCAAAAGTGAAACACACGAGCTGCAAATGCAATAAAATAACCCCACTCTGAGGAGGGGTGGGCAATATATCTCTTGATTGAGCAAAGTACGGAAAAGTACCACTAGTAGCTTCAGCTAGTAGTTTGTTTTTCCGTATATATAAAATTCCCTCAAGTTGCAAATATTTTTATTTCGCATTTCAGTTGGAATTATAGCAACACGAAAAATTCACCACCTTTTACACTTTCTTGCAACTCACCGTTGGGTACAGCAAAAGAAAAAGGTAGAGCGAAGAGAGAGAGTTGAAATATATGAAAACAACAAATTTCCTCGTTTTCTTCCATCACACCATTACTTCAGTCTTTGCAAGTCCCATTCCTTCAACTCCCTCGTAGCACCTTCCGAAGATTCCTCTGCGGAGGTGCTTCATTCTTTTGGAATTCACCCACCCCTGAGGCTGTATTTATGTATGTTGGCGACTTGTGTATACGGCAAAAGAAAAAGTGGAAGAAAATGAGGCTCCGTGGGGCAGGGATAAGGAGCATGAAAAACTTTAACATGGCACAAGAAATGCGACCGTATAAGGGAAGAGCGAAAAAGAGAAAATAACTGACTTTTGACCATATATAGACCATGGGGGAAAAGAAAATTCCTCCCAAGCGCTGGCGTCCTCTGTATACATGCTTTCTGGCCCATTATGTAATTTGTGGGTATAATGGGGTATTTGTTGGAGCGAGGCGGTATTACTAACACGCGTAGAATTCGCCAAAATTCAAGTAACCATTTATCAAGAAAGTCCTTTAGCCCCACTCGTCTCTCCTATCCTTCTCTCCACGGAGCTTTATGTACCCAGGAAAGGCTATAGCGCTTTTGCTCCTCTTTATACCATTATATCTTGCCCTATATTAGATACTTTCCTCTGTCACCCATTCAATCCCTCCGTCTTGTACTTTGACTATCTCAGACCCCAGAGAGGTAGGATGCATTTGATAAAAGATTAGATAAGATTCTAGACTCTAAAAATATATGGCTAAGGTCATATCCTGAATATGTGTTGGATGGCATTTGTTAAAAAAAATCTTAAACTTTCGAATTTCTAATGAATCAATATATTAGAGAGGTCTTTTCGACAATTGAAAATAAAAATTTTAGTGTCTATATAGACATCACCATACATATTTTGAAAATTATTTTAGAACTTGGTCTTATGTAGAGCAAAAATAATTAGGACTTCAATGATTTTAGGCTAACTTCTAAACAAGGAACTCCCAAGAAGTAAGCGTAAGATTCTTAATATATTCTTATAGATATCGACGGCTCCAAATACAACTAGCTTAAGTATATAGGGATTCCTTAATAACTAAGCTAGTTGTATTTGGAGCCGTCGATATGAGCTTTCATCCTAACAGTTTTATTTTTTATTAGCTTTCTAAGAATGCTTTGTAGAACTTTCACAGAAGTAGCACTATAAACCTTTTAGAAGCTTCTAAGAAAGGTTTTTAATTATTCTTTGTAGAGCTTTCAAATAAGTGCCACTG
>CAKKOB020000292.1:0-19320 GCA_918844115.2 Phlebotomus perniciosus | reverse complement strand
GTGAGGTCTTTTCGACAATTGAAAATAAAAATTTTAGTGTCTATAGACATCACCATACATATTTTGAAAATTATTTTAGAACTTGGTCACTAGTTATTAGTATTAGTTAAACTAAGCTTACGGTCACTAGTTATTAAGAATTTTTGAAGTAGGTATGGTAGCTATGGTAGTATTGAAGTAGGTATGGTATAATGCATGACTGCTTTAAAATCCAAACTAAAGCCTAAACCAATCTGAAACACTTGAATTTCTAATCACAAATTTCAGGAAGTCAATTTTGAAATTCAAATTTCTTAATTGGACCATACACACTAAGGTAATCTTCATCTGGATACACTTTGAATTACTTTCGTCAGCTCTGCCTCAAGTCAACAGTCTTTCTGTGTAAAGTTTGCCAAACTGAGCTCATTCAGCATTACTTGAGACAAGGACTTTCTGCAACACAATCCCTATATACAATGTTACACATTCCTCCCCCAGTTATATAAAATGTATATACATATCAAGATCCTCATGGAGCCTTGCGCATTTAAAAACAAAACTCTCCCTTGTTGGGGACACACAAGAAGAAAAAAAAACAACTGCAGTTCTGGAGGATGAGAGATAACTTTCTTCCGGAAGATGTAGCAGTGACCACTTCAACTTAGTTCAAGAGAGATAGTGTGCCTACTGGTCCACATTTTCCACATCATCTCGCCCCATGTCTTGATGTTCGTGCAAAATGACCAAGAAAAGGCACTTCGTATCGCAACATACATATAGTTGGAAATTTTCAGTGTTAACGCAAGACTGGCGTCAAGGGTAACTCCTTATTTCTCCTTATATCCTCCCCAACAAACATATCATGATGCTACAGAGATACGAGAGAAACAAACTGTGCCCCAAAAGGGACAATTTCCACCCAGTGTGTCATAAAACTAACAATGATAAAAGTTAATATTATTCCCTCATCCCATCCCATTAACCCATTCATTCGTCTCCACCAGCCACACCGTATAAGAGAGCCATTGTGATTAAACCAATACGGCACGTTGTGCAATTCAATGAATTTTTTTTAGGACCACACACTATGAAATCATATATATGAATATTATTTGAACAGGAATCCCACTGTGTGTATTCAACTCTCTCAATCGAAAAGCCCCCAAATGAGCTCCCACAACGGGCAGATCGTTGAACAAAAGGAGGTTTCCATAAGTCAAGGGATCTTGAATATGCGGGATTCAACTCAAGGGTGCCTTTTTACATAAAGTTTTAAATGAAAAGAATTTATTTTCATATAACA
This sequence comes from Phlebotomus perniciosus, assembly GCA_918844115.2. NCBI lineage: Eukaryota > Metazoa > Arthropoda > Insecta > Diptera > Psychodidae > Phlebotomus > Phlebotomus perniciosus. The sequence goes on along the minus strand of CAKKOB020000292.1, from coordinate 18,035 downwards.
AGTTTTCTTATATGAAATTTTCTAAAGACGCTCCTGCTGCTTTTATAGCCAAGCATAAAGTGTTGTCAAACAAGAAAAGAGGAAAAAGGCAGAAATGCTTGACTTGGGGAGTAATTTCACGTGTAAAAGATTCTAAAAAAAAATTCAATTACTTCGTTAAAAACCATACTTTGAGCAACATTAACTTAATCTAAAACATTAGACTATTAAAAGTTTGGTCCTTGCGGTAGCTTGTTATGTTTGCCATCTGATTATATTATATAGTAACCCCTATATGACCTATGTATTGGAAACTTATGGAAATATAAATCATCCACAGATGGACAATGATTTTGACATTCAAGAGCCCCTTGAAAATTATTCCATATATATAGTTTATTTTATCTCCCCATCATTCATGAGAATTTGCCTGACACAATATTAGAGGAAAAATATGATGTTTTACCTTTGATTTTGCCTTCCAACTGCTGTTGCGGTATAGCTGAATTTACATAAATAATGCAAACGAATAGCACAAACCAAGTGAACATATAGTACAACTTTTCCATGTTTTCCACCAATTTATAACCACCACAGATATTGCAAGAGATTCAGAGAGCCAGGGCTCAACTGTATAATTTATTGTGTTTGATTTGGTGGAAAAGGACAAAAAGAATTACGCGCGCGTGGTTGTGCAGGAGAAATTCCCGTGGGCGGAGAAGAAGAAAAACTAACAATGCGAAAAATCTCTCTCCTATGAAATGTCTCTTGTTCGTTTCACTTTGAGACTCACAACACAACGTCAATAGACGCTCTTGAGTGATGAATAAATTGTCATGAAAAATTATTTTCATTAATAATCACACAATTATTTCGCTTGTTTCCCCTTCGGTCTTATAAAAGGAAGAACTTTTTTGTGCACAGACGGCGCTTCACTAAACACACAAATTTTCACTCTCCACTGCTATATATTTACTTTTGGCTGTTGTGACTCTTTCCACTCCTTCTTTTTTTTCCGAAACGCTCTTTTCCCTCTATAATATTCAAATCAATAAGATTTTATATCTCTTGGTGTGTTTTCTTTCAGTGTGCGCCACTCTTCCCGTTGAAAACGAGACTTTTAGTATTCAGCAGACGTGCCGGATCATAAAAGTATGGCAAAATGAGAACGAGAGAGACTTTTCCTTTCCCCAATTTTAATATCAAAAATAAAAAGATCCTCAAAATGCTATAATAGGAGCCAGAAATATCCAAGTTTGATGATGAAAAATCCTCTCACTAAGACACACTTTTTCCTTTTTTTTGTGAAATTTTTTTTTGGGTTGAAGGGTGCCACACACAAAAAGCTCTCACAGTTGAGATGAAATAGACAAGATAAAAGAGATAAAATAAACTAGGGAGAAAAAAAGCTTAAAATCACGGAACCGTGATACAAATGGATTTTCTTCTTCTCTATATCTCTAAAATTTAATTGATTGCACACACATTCACAGCATTGCCATTTGAGGGAAAAACACCAAGTGTTTCACTCTGTCTTTTGCAGATGAGGAGAAAACAACTGCGATGTCTTTACATTACAATTTTGCCACTTTTGAAAATCCATGGAAAATCACACCAATTTTCTATACCATACTATCCAAATTCAGCTGTTGATCATTTGATTTTACCCCACGATTTCAGAAAATCACTAGAACCGCACAAAAAAGCGCGAAATTGAGGAAAAATCCACACACGAAGTTATCCCGCAATGATGATTTCGCGTAGAAATTGAACCTTCTCGAGGGTACGTCTTTACACGGTCGAGAAGAAAGCCTTACTGACATCTGAACCACTGGAGGCTGCCTCACCAACTGTGGAAGTTCGCCTGATGTTGGATTCTGTGATACCAAAAGAGAGAGCCACAAACTTGGAAGCTGATATTGCGCGAACAGAAGGAAATATTGCGCGCTGAATGCTCTCAGAGAGAGAGAGAAAATCCGTAGAGAGGAAATTATCAAAATAACGAGTATCTGTCCTAGTGAATCCCCTTGCATCACCACAGCACAGCCCCAAAATGTGTCACGATGGAATGCGCGAGTGCGAGAAAAATCATATACACACCATCCAGTGAATCTCTTCATGCTGGAGCATTTTGGGGTTGAAAGAACATCACATTTTGAGGGAAGGTGCGGTATGGGGATGCGATATGAAATAGAGAAACGAGTCTGCCTGGCTTGATATTAGAGAAAAGACACACACCATACAGGAGAGTTTAGGGAATCACACAACACATTAATAACACACAAAACATCCAATACAACTTTTCTTCCCAAGCTTGACAAAACATTATACACAATTTTTGGAATTGCGTTGTGCTCTCATTGTTAACCCTCTAAATGGAAAAGTATAGAGAGAAGGGGCGAAAAAAAAATTCATGGTGTGATGCTTTTTCTATACATCTCTCTCCCCATCCCCCCACCCCCTTTATTTTCCTCTTCCAATTGTCATGAAAAATAGATGAAGTGTGATGAAAAGGAGCCTTCCCGCACGAAAAGCGGCATCATTGGAAAAGCACATGAAGATTTGGTGGTATGAGCTTTCTTTTTCTGAGCTTCAACGAATTGGACGGATGTGTGTTTGGTGGGAAAACACCAAGACTCTGCTGATGGGTTTGGGGTGAGGGTGTGAAAAAAGATGAAAAATGCTTGAAACATGCGTTAAAATTGAGATACACACTCATTCAATTATTTAAATTTTTATCTCATTTCACCGTTGAGTGTCAGACAAGATGAAAATGCGTGAGGGAGATCAAGAAGTGAGCAGCAAAAATGATATAGAATATTGCGAGTCATGTAATAAAACACACATTTTTCCACCGTCAATCCTGTTCATTGAGGTGCTGACGAGAACACGCAGTGGTTATTTTTAAACTAATCTAGATAGTGGTAAAGTATGCAATTAGAACCTGTTTCGATGACTTCCCTTTCTGGAAATGCTTTATTTATCTTGGTAAATGGTAAGCACCTTTAGATCAAAGATCTTAACATAATATGTATGTTGAATAGACGATGGAAAATTATACAAATTTCACGGATGACTTAAAGCAGAATTAGGGCTAAAACCTATTCAACAATAAACCATTCTGCTCCTAGTTTAGAATTCACTGTGTCTTAGTATTGATTTTTAGAATAAAATAGCAAAGCAATAAAACGGATCCTCCTTATTTTCTGACATAAACTAGACTTTTAATAAAAACACTATCACAGCTGAGTGATGGAAAGTAAAATTTCATCCAACCCCCTTTTCTTCTACAACAATCAATCATCTATGATATCGACAACGCTGTGCACTATATCTCACACCTATGGCACATCACTTAAAGTTTTATGCAATTTCAACGGTTCTGGGTTGACAGTTTATTGGTACTTTGGATGAGCTCCTGTCGCGATGGGGGAAAATAGAAGGAAATTCCTACTGAAGATGTGTGTAAGAGTTGCCATCTCCTCGGGGCCACATAGGCGTGCATATAGCAGAGGAATATGTGAAGAAAGAAAGGTACTTAAAGCTCAAGGTATATGTATATAGCAGCCACACACATTGTCACCGGGAGCAAAACGGAGGAGAGAGAAAAGAGATCTGAGCATCAGCTTATGCGAATGGTGATGAATGTGCCTTCAAGAATTACATCATTCTACCGACAGACTAGTTGTGTTTTATTGTACCTTCGAGCGCAGTGAATGAGCGAAAAATGGAAAAATAAGAAAAATGTAATGGCAAAAACCGGAGATATAATGCGACTTCCCATAAAATGAAACAAATCAGGGCCGAAATCGTTAAATTATTTCTCGCGCGCCCAGCAAAGAACATCGATAGAGCATCATGTGGGTGATATTAGGTGTGGGTGAGGGGGTGTAAATCAAATGTTGCTCCCTCACACAGACCAAGAGATACAGATCCCTTATACCTAACAACTCCTCTTCTGTTTGTGTCATACAGAGAATCTGAATGGTTTGGAGGGATGAAATGGGAATAAAATATAAAAGGCAATTCACAATATCTCCGGATTACCCTTCAACTACACACTGCTCCTTTTTTTCGCTCCTCCAACTGCCACCCATGCCCCGCCAATAAACATTCTTATGTCGCAATATACTCAACGAAGAGACACACTGACAATGGACATTAATTCTCCTTACGATTTTTCTCTTTGCCATCAAACACAAACGACATAAAATTGAGAAAAGTTTTTCGGTTACTCGTCCTCCTCATCGTAACTCCATCCCACATTTTATTCCATTCGAGGAAGAAATCGTAACTCCTTCTTTTCAAACTCTTGAAACCTTCGCGATCATGTTCACGAGTCATTGCATCAGCTAAGGAATCGACCCTGGTGTTGTCTTAAAAAGAAAACCACAGACAGACACTCACTCAACTGGTTCCACGCTACAATTTAGTATCATATCAATTTAAATCATACACTGCACACACTAATTGACGAGTCTCTTGCAACCAGTTTCATGTTAAAATAAAAGTGTGTAAATGCAATTATATGCCTTGTGAAGAACGTTACAATATCTCTCCTTCACATTTCTCAGATGTGCCAGAAGGCCAATTTTGCACACCATAAATTCACCCAAATTTGTGCCATCTTCCTTGCATGCACCCAACTATGTGCATTCTCAACTGCACCAGACTCTTGGGACGTTTCTCCATTCCATGATAACTTCACTATTTGTCAAGATCTGAGGCTCTTAGGCTTTTTTACACCCCTATTTTCCCCCCTTTAAAAATACTGCAGAGATTACAAATACGAATTTATAGAATGAAAGAATGTTGAGGAATTATTATCGTAAAATCAAAAAATCACCTTAGAATTGCCCTTGATCAAAATAAGTCAAAGCTTTCCAGAATCCGTGGTTAGACAGGACTTTTTACTACTAAAAATATAAATCTAAAAACAAATTTGCTTATCAGAATAACCATTTGCTTCTGAAATTTGCCCCCATGTGCGCATCCAACTCTGGGCAATGGAGCCAATGAGTCGATTAAACTGACCACGATTGATTAAATATACACTGACGTCTGCAAGTTTAATATTCAGAGCGGAAAATAAAACACAATATTCGCATCATTGTCGCAACCAGTGAATAATTGAAACGATTAAATATTGAAATTAATCCCTCCCCAGTATATCGTCACGACTATCTCTTCCGTGATGCCTAAGATGGAATAATTAGACGACTTCATAAGCTTTTAAGTATCTCAAGTGAGAAACGACTATGGAGATGATATTTGAGAGACTTCTCAAGCTGGCCCTCCCTTCGTGCAATGACTTTCTCCTCTGGGTAATTCAATTTTTCTTCCACCCACTTTTCAGCCCACACTGGGATGTCTCAAACCTTCGAATCTGCTGATGATCCTGGCCAGAATAGGGAAAAGTCACGAGGATGAAGAAAGAAAGAAAAAAGAATGAGAAGCTAAAAGAAAATGAGGCGTACGACTTCCCATACAGCTTTTCTCATCACTCTCCTCACATCATCCTTCTTTTTTTTTCTCCCTAATGAACTTTCCTCCGGCTTTTGTCATGTTATACATTATGCTATACACAGCATTTAATACATGTGACGTCTATTGAATTATCATTTTAAGGCCAGCACAATGCAAAAAAGCGTGACCCACATTTTCCCTTAATAGTAATGAGTTTAGAAAATTGTGTTTTTGATAAGACAAGATGAAGTCTCGAGTCAAAATCACAAATCAGTTGAGAATTTAATCTCGTCGCGTCTCCCCATTCTACCCATTATAATTTCATTTTCATTGTTCCATTGAGTTTGCTGAATTGGAAAAAGTTTTCAATTGGAAGTTTCCTTTATGTGTTATCAAATTTACTGGCAACTTTTTACTTTTTCACTCCTCCTACTCTCCTCAGTCCCTTGTAATCCTAGCTCAATTATTTTCCTATTTATTCCTTATCAACAAGCTCGTTGTTTGGAAATTATCCCGCACTTATTTTGCGTTTCACTGTTGTTGGACGCAATATAAACTTCGCACAACAAATTTATTTCTTAGCAAAGGATTTTCCCGTACTCAAAGGCAAAAATATTAACTCATAATGTTCTAGAGGATCAAGTGAAATAAATTAAAGGGAGATTTAATACCTCCACCCCATTCACTAACACACACACACAATGAATGGAGACGTCTTCAGAATTTACTGATAATATCAGAGACACTTTTACGATGTTTGAGCTCCTCTTTATGGCCAAATCCAACGTTTTGTCCTAATGCTTGCCTTCAACACTAAACTACCAATGTTACACTTTGTTAACAATAAAATTCAGAATTCTGTCTGAACGCACTTTTATATTCCCAATCAACGATACAATTTTGCGGCTACCAAACGCACAGAAAGTTAAACACTAAATTCTTTATCAAATTACAAAATCATGAGAAGTTTCGTACTCTCGTGCGCTTTGTGAGAAAGAGAGAGAAAAAAAGGTTGAATAAAAACCATTTACGAAAAGTTTGACACTGAAAATCAAATCCCAAAGATCATTCCAATTCATTGGTGTGGTATATTGAAAAGTTGGAGTGAACTCCCAACCCCTTTCAACCAAATGATGAAAATATCCCCGAGAAATTTCTAGATATATGCAGAAAGCTCCCCTCATAAATTTCGATAGAGTATCCATTAATTCACAGAGATTCAAATTCAACAAGACGCTCTGCTGAGTTTTGAGAAAATAACCGAACCACATACACAATTTAAATGTGAAGCTTTCATCCTATATAAGCTCTCTGATGCTGAAAGGATAAAAAAAGCTCTCTCCACATCTCTCTCTACTCTCAATAAACTTTGATGAAAGCTGAATATTCACACCAATCTATGTTATACAACGAAAATTATGTCTTGTACATTATTATTGCAAAAATTTTCCTCCAATCTCTCTGCCTTTGTATTTAGGATATATAATGTGAGGGATGATGAATCGATGCCAAGTCGACATGGATATACGCGAGATAAATGAAAAAGTCTTAAATAATAAATGGATTTAATATTTGAGTGAAATATTAACTATAAAATTTCCAATATCGAGAATGTTGAGTTAAGACACTCTGTCAGAATTGATTATTACCACGATGAATTTTTAGTCAAAACAAATTTATGCTTGCCAATGCGAATTACATATTTATTAAAAACTTCTCTCTCTCTCTCTCTCTCTCTCAGTCTTCCGTATTCGGTAGCGCAGTTTTTATCGGCCACTTCAGAGAGTTTAATAACAATTTTTTTTCTGTCACTCATACCATCCCGTCCGCGCCCTTTTGCCCTCCCATAGTCCAGAAGCTTTTCTCCGTCGAAGTTGCGCACAAAGAAAATGCCCCCAAACAAAATACACGCGCCATTCTGGAGCAAAAAACCAAGACTCTCCACAAACAGTGGGGAAACGACGAAAGTGTCAAGATGGGAAAAATAAAAATAACTTCCCTTGTGTGGGATGATTAGACTATATGGAAGCAAAAAAGAAACCAAGATAGAGACATGTGTATAAGGAAAACTTTTCCCAAAATGCGATAATTGATTCGCATTTAATATAGATTATCACTTAGGTTATATATAGAGCATATATAAGTAATATTAGTGAGTAATTAGTGGCACGGTATTTTATACACGCGCTTTTTAGACATCCACCCTCACCATTCTCGTTCGCAGTCCCAAATCTCCAATTTACTCTACACTTATGCCATTAAATTCATATTAAAATTTTATCAAATTAATTTCTCTCGCTCGCACCTCACCATGTCACCATGTAAGCCTCAAGAGCAAATTCACTCAGCATGAGTATATGTATTAGCAATTTTGACAACAGTCTACGTGGGGTATCAATTGAGTGCGGGGGCCTATCATTGAGAATTTACATGTAAGTTTAGCGTAGGCTCATTTAGTAGTAAAGCAACTTTTAGAACTTCGTAATCAAGTTTGATAAGCATTCTAAAAGGAAGTTATGTTTGAAGTAGTTTGATGGATGCTGCATTTTTCTAGGTCATTTGACTTTTAAATTTTGTGAAGTACATGACTCGATTTTAATGTCCCGAAAGTTGATAAAGTTTTCTTACAAGTTTAGTAGTTTGAATAGTTGTGAAAAACTTTTGGGAGAAAAAAAGTGAAAAAGCATAAGAACATTCATGAAACCAAGCCAGAATATTCAAAAATATCAAACGAAAGAACAGCATTTTCATCCATTGTGACATATAAAACTCATTAAAATCAGTTGTTGAATCTTAAAATATATCTTCCTGTTATTTAGACCAAACAACATTAGCTTATTTTCTGATAAATCCAATTATATATAGATTTTTCGCTATAATTTCCTACATCATCCTTGAGAGTGAATTCAAGCAATTTACCCAAAATAACAATGATTTTCAATTCAATGCATCAAAAGCCATTCAAGTCGAGAGTTCACGAAACTCAATTCGCTGGAGTGAAATGTAAGTTCAATGTTTACACAATGGAGTGCCTGTAGAAATCAGTAAAATTCCAACTCATGATAATATAACATGGGTACACAATATTCCCCAGTGAATTTCCCAAAATTTGAGATGCACCCCTCGCGCCCGACCTCCACAATCCCAATTATTTATAAATTCAATAAACTTCAAACCAAAATAGCATATAGGGCCGAGGCATATAACACGCTTTTGTGCCCATTAATTGCGTATTTCGCGTAAATTTGACTGGCTTTCTGTTTGGTATACACTAACACCTACTCACGCGGGTGACTCTCTCGGGGCAGCAGTTATCAATTACTTTTCGGTCAGTGGCAAGTCAATCAATCAGTGTAGTCCGGTCTAGATTCTAATTATGGCATTTTGATAAAATCACTTCTCGAGAGAGTGATGGCGTATTTCCCATGTTTTGCATCCCATACCCCGTCTCCGCGTCAATCCCTAACGCCATGACGGTGGCTCCGGCCCTCTGTTCCCGCACTCAAAACAAAATATCTGGGCCTCCCCACCAGCCAATAACACCGCAATGCTGTCGGGAAGCCACCACAAGCACTGTGTGTGTATACGTTATCTTCAAAGCCATAGCATGGTAAAGCTTCCACGCACAAAGCTCCGCATATACACATGTATAAGCGTGGCAAATAGATTTATAATGATATCAAATGTGTCTCCTCCGCTTCGCATAATTCAATTTATATTGTTATTCCTATATGGTTGCAGCGCATTAGGGTGGGGGCAGAGGGGATGAGAGGGATCAAAAGCTCTCGTAACAATTGAAGCTGTGCCGCATATTCCAGCCAGAAAAACACAAGCTAATAATTGCAATATATTCTTCCACCATTTGGAAGATTATTGATTGTCTGACATCGCACGCACATAAATCACACACTTTCATCCCCCACAACATCTCAACAGGGTGGGTCACTCCTTGACGATGCCACATGGGGATATTTCTATCTTTTTATTTATGGGCTCACACGTGTTGGGATAACCTGGATGACTTTCCATTTTCAAATGTAGGAGCAAACAATTTTTCATATTTACCCCAAGCCGAAAGCGTTGAGGTTTTAATAGGGCAAAACAGTGACCTTTTTGCGTTTTTTCAAGTGGTGAAAAATACCCCAAAGAATGAACTTTTGACCCTCTTTTATGTACAAGGAGAGTGTCTTAAGTTTGCTATCACACAACAAAATAAAATGTCAATTAAATTCACTAAAGTTTCAAATATTACGTGCAGTTTTAGAGCATCTAATCTTTACCTAAGAAGAATAAATTAATAATGAGCAATAAAAAACGTATTATTAATACAACAGCTCCAGATGGGCTTTAGACTTGCATTTTGATAACTTTTTTTTTTTAATCTTAAATAATTTTTAAGAAATTTTTTACATCAAAAAGCACTTGCAATCTCCGCAAGACAATGTAAGTCAATGTCATAAATTGTATTGTTTTACTTTTAACAACAAAATGAAAAGAAAATTTTCATCCTCAACCAAATATCATCCATGGAGTAACGCTTTAAAAATTAATGTTATAAGTTTCAACAACAAAGCCAGGAGCAAAAAATAGCGTAAGTGAAAATTAAATAGTAAATGCTACCCCCTCTCACTCTTATGCTCTGAATTTTATGCAAGCTCATGAGCAATTCTTCTGAGATATTCATAGCGAAAGTTGCTGAACAACTATTAAGTGCTCAAGTTGAGCGAAAGGAATGAATTTAATTAAAAAGCTCGCCACATTGAGGAAGAGACACTGGTTTTGAAATTCACCAATTGATCCCACAATATCTTCTTGGAGAGGAGCTTCTCATGTCAATATTGTTTTCGTCACGATTCATTGGGTTTTTATGACTCACCCTGTGCCTTAGGAGGAAATGATATTAAATTGTGTGTGAAAATTTGCCAATTAATAATCGTCACATATGAATTACGTCAAAGGAAAAGGGGAAGAAAGAAAGATAAAGGTGAAAATGTGTTGAGGCGGAGGGACAAAAAAGCTGCCCAATTATTCATTGAGTTGTGGGTATAAAAAGCGACACATTTCCATCCACTCCGGGTCATTTTCGAACGGACGTGCGATACCGGTCGGAACAATGGTGTTCGTGAAGAGTTGTGTGGCAATTTTGGCGCTTTTCACCACCGTTCTGGGTAATCCGCTAGTGAGAAACCACCCTGGTGGATCATCTATGTTTATCGTTGGCGGCTCCAATGCGGACATAGCTGACTTTCCCTGGCAACTCTCACTCCAAATGCGTGGAGGCGGAAGACACTTCTGTGGCGGAAGTATCCTCTCATCGAACTGGGCCATCACAGCTGCACATTGCTTTGAACACTTCTCACCAGATATGGTAAAGAAAAATCTCTAGAATTTTACTCTTCACTTTTCTTGTGATAGGTACTTGAGAGTGAAAGAGACATTTTCCGTGAGACTTGTGTGTTTTGTGTACCAGAAAAAAAGCTCGAAAGCATCGACAAATTAGTGAAAGTTTTTTTTCTTCCTCCAATAAGGATGAGAGGAAAAAGTCAATTAAATATTTTTTTTCTTTCTCCCAATGTTTGTCACATTAATTCTATTTTGTTCTTCTTCTCGGAACTTAATTTCTTGTGGACCATCGCAGATAAAAGTTCTGGCCGGGAGTACGTATGTGAACAACCATGGTGGTAAATTCTACGAAATCGATGAATGGATCCTCCACCCAAACTACAATGAGGACGTATTCTCCAATAACGACGTTGCCGTCTTCAGGATTCATGGTGAATTCGATGGCGTCAATATGAGAGCTATTCAGATGGCTGACACCGAACCGTCACCCGGTTCCCCAGTTACCATCAGTGGATGGGGCAATTTAGCGGTGCGTCTCATGCATATGAAATACCATCGTCAATTTTGACTATATAACAACCCCTCCAGCGTTATCGACTCAATTATCACTTAATTAGTCCCTTCTCTCACCTTCAACATCGAACCCTTTTTTATATTTTTTTTTCACACAGTGGCAAGGAGGTATGCCGGAAATTTTGCAGTACGTTCACGTACCAGTTGTCGACAGGAGTGTCTGCAATCTCTCCTACAACGGTGGCATCAATGAAAAGTAATTCACAATGTTTTCCCACTCAATCCCAAACACAGAGAAATTCATTAACGCGCACAATTTCCTCTTCAATCTCTTTTTTTGTCATCCCGAAATCAACAGCATGTTCTGTGCCGGAAAGCCCGGACATGATGCCTGCCAAGGTGACAGTGGAGGCGCCGTGGTGCAGAATGGGCGACTCGTGGGACTTGTAAGCTTTGGTTACCAGTGTGCTCTTGAGAATTTCCCTGGTGTTAACACAAACATTGTCGCCCCATCAATACGCAACTTTATCCAAAGCGCCATGAGAAATTGACAACGTCGATCAATCAACAATCAACGTGACGAGCTTCCGGGATACACGGGGAAAATTATTGCAAACTTTACATGCGTGACAACACAGGATGTGACTAAATAAAACACCAACAAAGGGAGATTTCTATATACCTCAAACGTCTATTTTTGCCACAAAAACTCTGGGAGAGAAGTTTGAAAACATCTATCCTATATAGGAATTTTACAAGTTGACCAAAAATTTAAAATCCCGGATTGTTTCGCTTCAAAATATTCCACTCTGATGGAAACCCATTAAAACCAAATACGTTTTATGTGAAAATATTTCTGGTTAAATTGTTTTAATATATAATTTACCGTTCTTCAAAGTGGAAAGCTCTGTTTTATTAGACGAAGCAAACGATAGAAACCTTATTAAAACGAAAAATTGGCATTTGCAAGAGGATTGGGGAAGTGTGTTAGTTCAAAGATAAACCATTAAATATTTTTTTATTATCTATTTCGTATATGTGGTTAAATCAATTTTATCTTCATAAATTCAATTAAAAACAAACTGAAATTAACCAACAGTCAATAGGGATGATAGGCATATTATGTATATCGGTACATATATAAACAATTTCACGCACTATTAGGTACTTCAAACAATATCCACAAACAAAACCCCTAATTAAAAATATTTAAATAAATGCAATTTGCAAAAACCGAATTGTTGGAATAGGGTTAAATAATTTCACTAAAGTCAATATGAGTAAATCTGACCACTATAAAAATTTTATGGAAACATCTCGTGAACTAAATTGATTAAATTCTCGTTATAAAGCGATCTTTAGAGAAGTTCCTCACAAACTTCGAGTGAAATAGTAATTGAAAAGAGCTTTTTCTATATCTTCCGGTCTCCATTCATAACTCCTCAAGCACAAAATATTATATTATATACATATGGCCGAATATAAAGTTTTCTATATAAGCTCTCACATACATATTACATTTATTCATTCATGTTCATCATTCACGTGCACAATATTTCTCACATATAGCACGTTGGCGTTTTTCACACAGGATGATGGTCTTTGAACTTGTTGAAATTAATTTCAAAATTTACCCTTGTCACCGTTACACACCTGTAAATTACCCAACTCTGTCAATCTCGATAATGGATAACGTGATTTTTCATTCATGTCCACGGAAGGTAACCTCATAAAGATTGTGAGTTTTTTTCTATCACTTATTCCGACAATCACTAATGCTGAAGGAAATTGTGTTAAGACTCCATCGAACGATAGGGAGAACGCAGAAAAAAAGAGACTGTCGCAGTATCAGTGCAAGTGATTGTATTACCAGCAATTAATAATAACCAAAGACGAGGATTCCGACATTTATGACAAGATTTACGCTCGTGATTTATTTCATCCTTCCCCTGGTACTAAAATAGCCACGCCGCCATACACGTTTTGATATACAAAGCTCTAAGTTCATTTTTGTGAGGCATTCCAAAAGGAGTTATCTCGCATGGTAAATTGTTCTCAAATTCACAAAATTGTGATAACATGACCGAAGCTGTCTATAAAAGAGTCAAGCACACACGACAATGTGGTTATTTGTACAGGAGTAGTCACTCTCAAAACTATGAAAGTTGTTGTTTTGCTACTATTTTGTGGCCTTTTGGCTGTAGAAGGTGAGTTCCTTTGCATCAACCACATTTCAAAACGCCCAACTTTATATAAGGAAATATCACCCTGAACACCAACCACCCCCCAATATCTTCCCAGGACGTTATAGTTTCCTCAGAGGTCGGAGTCGCCCGAGATCACCTAACAATTTAATTGTGGGTGGAGAAGATGCTAACCCAGGTCAATTCCCATGGATCGGAGCACTTCAATATGATGGATTTGGCCAATTTTGCGGTGGTTCCGTCATTTCTGACCACTGGTTCATCACAGCCGCACATTGTCCCGAGGATCTCACAGCCACTTACGTAATGTGCCAATTTAGTGATTTCCTTTTACTAAGAACTTAGTCATAATGTGCATAGCAACAGTGTGGTAAATGCTCGCAATATATTATCTGTGAAAGCGTGATTTTGAGCGATACAGGAAATATCTTATGCAGATAAATTGAAACATAAGTGAGAACTTGAAAGTGGATTTTGCAATACAACCAAGACTATATGCTTTGAAACTTATGAAATGGGTGAATTGCAAGCTGAGAAGTCAATCGAGTTAAGAAAGTTTAGAATATGAGAAGAACCATCAGAGCAAGATAGTGAAAGATAAGCTAACAAGTTACAGAGTTTATAAGACATGAAATTATTTGCTGTAGTTCTCAAAACCCTCAAAATCATTCACATTGGGACTATTCTTGAAGAGATTAGGATCACAGGACATAGAAGCTGGAAAATAGATATATCTGGAGTGTTTCCCGAAAGCTTTTTCCTTGTTTAAACACGTCTTCGTCACCACTTAGTGACGAAATTTCAGACAGGTTTACGAAAGTGTCTTAAGAATTGAACAGTGAACATTAGGTCTCGATCAGTATTATTAAGGGCTTATTTAGCGAAGATAAGAAAATTTCGATACATGATTACATTATATAAGGCCGACTTATAATCAAGGCCATTCGTCAATTTGAAACACATTCCTCTATTGATACAACAGATAAGAACTAATAAGCTATGCAATTATTGACCAAAGATTTATAACCGATCAGTATCTAAAATTGCAAAATCTATTCTGATTTTAAAGATGTCCGTAAGGATCGGAAGTCGATATCACGACAGTGGAGGTCAGGTTCATCGGATGATCCGCTACATTATGCATCCCGAATACTACGTCGTCTCCATGTACGATTTCGATGTAGCCGTTTGCGAAATCCAGGGAGTCATGGGAGGTCCTAACATCAGACCCGTACCCCTAACAAATACGGAACCACTTCCCCCATCCAGGGTCATCGTGGCCGGCTGGGGGGCCTTGGAATGGCAAGGCCAGGGTCCCTTGATTCTACAGCATGTCAACATTCCCGTGGTGGACCGACAACACTGCGCAGATTTAGGATATGGGGAATACATTCGACCCAGGTGAGAACCTTCATCGATCTCCATGTCGAGATTTTCTTTTCGCGCCCGCAAAAAATATCATTTAAATAGATGTGGAGAGAATATGCCAATTTATCATGGATGCTAGTGTGAGCCATTCAATAAATTTCTCACCATTCATATCTCATCCCTACCACCCCAAACTCATACTCTCTCTTTCTCTATCTTTCCAGTATGTTCTGTGCCGGTGAATATGGACGTGATTCCTGCCAAGGTATGATATTCAATACGACAATTCTTTCTCAACACACATTACCATTGATGACACATAATTCATAACCATTTCACGTACAACTGCCTCTTCATAACGCCCTCAAACATTTTTTTCTCTTCTGACCTTTTCTATTCTACATGTCTTGCAGGTGACAGTGGTGGACCATTGGTAAATTTATTACTATCCCCTTGGCTAACGGACGCTTTTAATTGATCTATCCGGCAAAAACCTCTTTCCAGACTAACACCAACGGTATGCTCGTGGGTCTCGTGAGTTGGGGCAATGGTTGCGCCTGGGACGGCTGGCCAGGAGTCAATACAAACATCGCATACTCCGGTGTGAGGGATTTCATCAGAAATCACACTGGAATCTAAAAGAGTGGACTCTGGTGATGCAAACCATTCACCCATCCATTTCCTCTCCTCTCTAGCAAATTCAATTTGTTGACATTTTTTTGCGATACACTTTCGTTCCACGCCCCATTCCACCTTTGATTCCACCTTTCTGCACAATAAAGCAGAAAGCTTTTTAATGCAATGTGGAGAGTCAATAATAGTTACCCAGGGTAAATGGAGTTTAAGAGACATGAAGAAATACACAGAGAAATTGAGAGAAAAATTACGTTCTTTTTTTTGCGCTACAACGCCCCCTCGTCAAACAGAAGACCCCCTTCACGTACATTCACCGTCTATTTATTGAAAATTTAATTGCTTAAGGAGAAAGCTTTCAACATCATGAGGTAACATTTAGGAAATAGGTATCCTATCAATATAAAGCTTCAACTTCCAGACTTCTTAAGGTTCCACGTAATTTCCTCTTCGATACAATTTGATAAACTCACATTGAAATGGAATATTTTTAAAGGCAATTTTAAGAATAAAAAAAATGTGATGCAACAAGTTCACTGGAAGTTTACCTAAATAGTTTGTTTTTAAAGAAATTGCAAGTCTTTTAAAGTATTAAACAAAAATAAGTTCTAACATTTTGCTAGACAGATTACGTTATTATTAATGATCTTTGACAAGGACATGCAACGAAATAATCCATAAATTTCTTATTATTGTAATCAGTGATTATCTCTTGTATGGAAAACTTCTTGAAAATCATGAGATGTCGCGGAAAAATTATTTGACATCAGGAGGGAAAGTTTTGCAATTTCCCCCCATCATTTGCCCCGTCATTTCTCTCATCTTTCTTAATTTTTTCCTTCTTCATCCATCCGTTCGTCTCTCAAAGTATAAAAGTATAGTTTGTGGGATTAATTTTAGTGGAAGCACCCACACACAGTATAGAGATTACGGAGCATGTAATCAGTGAAGAGACATATATATAAAATTTTACACCAAAAGTGTAATTAGAAGCACAATGAAAATGGCAAAAGAATCCAATTAAAATCCAATTAAATAAATTGGCCGCCTAAAGTGGGGGAGAGTTTGAATAATTTAATTGCATTTTCAAATGCTAAAATCCCTAATTATGGTTATTTCATTGGTGGTTGGAATTGCTCACTGGCTTGACAAAGTGGCATTAAAATGTTTTAAGCGCGTTTCAGAACAAATATAGTTCAACGGGGCTCGGTGTGTTACTTTCAACCCCCTTCGCAACTCCTATACATCCTTATCATCCATAAAATAATATCCTACAATCTGAGAATTTACAATCTCTGACAGTGCCTTCAAGAGCAAAATTCTCAGCGCTCTTTTTAATAATAATTCAAGACAATATACTTGAGTGCAGGCGGCCGTAAAAAGTATTCCATCATAAATGAAATTCAACATTTCTCAGCATCATTTATGACGGATGTACTCTGGCAGGAACAACCTAAATATATTTTTGTAACTCATGTTTTTTCGGAATATGGTATAAAAGCTCCGTGGAAAACTTTTTTCTTTCTCTTCTTTTATTCCACCTTATGTCTCCTCTTATCTCATGTGAACAACAGACAATTTGATTTTGGGGGGAAAACTTATTTTTCTGTTATGCCATCTGTGAGAAATAATTTAATTTTCTCCCATCAACCACACCGTCAGACACACAAAGCAAGAAAAAGCTCTCACACACGCCTCAGAGATAAAAAAAGCTCTTCGAACACACTATCAATCAATCAAACAATACCAATCATTTAATTGTATGTGATTTCACCGTCTCCGGCAATAATAAATTTTATTTTCACCACTTCATGAATGGATTTTTTTTTCTTTTTATCAACCTCATATTTCACCTATATTTCACACGACTTCCCCCCTACTCCAACATCTCCAACAGTTTGGGGATTTTTATATACGTTATATGGAGACAACACATCAGGGAAAGACCCATGAAAATCCTGTTCGTGAAATTTCATTTTCTCATTAATCCCAAATGTACCGGCAAATGGCATGGGGCTCTTTCTCTCCCATCATATATGAGATTAAAAGATTACCCCAAAAAATTCTGTCAGCAATTATTTTCCCCCATACTGGTAATTTACTTCATGGGATTTTTCATTAAATGAGCAGGTTTTCTCGCACAGGATATTGCAATCATTGTTTAAAACCGAAAAATTATCGATTAATATTTCATGACTTGAATTTTTTTATGTTATATATAGCAAATAAAAAGTAATATCATACCGCACATCAAATAATTTAACACTTTAATGGTTGTGGAATACGCGAATTTTAATATGTATGTATGTCTAACCCTTTGATGAGTTATGGGATGTATGTGTCCCATAGAGAAATTAATTATTTTTTTCCATTAATTTAAAGACCATAAATCTGCAAAATTATATCATAACCACTCTTCGATCACCCAGAACCATTATAGTCCTTAAAGGGTTAATGTGTAATGTGTGTGTTTTAATAGAAACACTGTTATTACAAAGGCAAAGAATTCCAGAGATGTTGTAATAAATA
>CAKKOB020000291.1:0-63489 GCA_918844115.2 Phlebotomus perniciosus | reverse complement strand
TGACATGATCCGTCGATATTTTTAAATCCGTCTTTACAGTAACAACCCTTGTAACACTCCTGACCTGAACACTCGGCGGGTTCATCACATTCATCTTCACATGGTTTACCAGGCTTATATTCTGCATTAGGATCAGAGCATTTACATTTGCTTTCTGGAAAACAATATCCTTTGCTGCTCCTTCTATATCCTGGAGCACAATAGCAACCACCTTCGGTTGGAACACCATTGCAAGCGTCTGGATTTCCATCACAGGTTTCTAGACAATCATTTGAGACTTGATAAACTTCATTTGCTCCTGTGCAAGTGCAACCGGATTCGGGTTGACATGATCCGTCGATATTTTTAAATCCGTCTTTGCAGAAACAACCCTTATAACATTCCTGACTTGAACACTCCTCGGGTTCATTACATTCATCTTCACATGGTTTACCAGGCTTATATTCTGCATTAGGATCAGAGCATTTACATTTGCTATCTGGAACACAATTTCCTTTGCTGGTCCGTCTATAGCCTGGTGCACAATAGCAACCACTTTCAGTTTCAACACCATTGCAAGTTTCTGGATTGCCACTACATAAATCCAGGCATTCATTGGAGACTTGGTATAGTTCGTTATCTCCGCTGCAAGTACAACCTTCTTGGGGTTGACAGGATCCGTCGATATTTTTAAATCCGTCTTTGCAGTAACAGGCCTTGAAACACTCTTGTGCAGTACAGTCGTCTGGTTCCTCACATTCGTCTTCACATAATTTTCCTTGTTTGTATTCTGCATTAGGATCAGTACATGGACATTTGCTATCTGGAACACAATTTCCTTTGAAATCTCTACGGAAATTGGGAGAACAATGACATGCCGCTTCTTCTGGAATATCTTTACAATTTTCTGGGTTGCCAACACATGAGTCAAGGCAGTCGTTTGAGTAAGTGTATTCTTCATTTTTACCACACTCACAGTTGTCAAATGATTGACATGTGCCGTTAACCCTGACATATCCGTTCTTGCAGAAG
Organism: Phlebotomus perniciosus; assembly: GCA_918844115.2. Taxonomy (NCBI): domain Eukaryota; kingdom Metazoa; phylum Arthropoda; class Insecta; order Diptera; family Psychodidae; genus Phlebotomus; species Phlebotomus perniciosus. The sequence goes on along the minus strand of CAKKOB020000291.1, from coordinate 62,478 downwards.
CAACCTTTGTATGTTTCTCCTTCTGGGCAATCGTCGTATTCTTCTTGACATTGTTCGCGACATCTATCTCCATAAGTATACTCTTCGTATTCCCCACATGGACATAAATAGTCCTTAACACATTTTCCAAAAATCCTCCTGTAGCCTGTTTGACACGTGCATCTGTTTTCTACATTTATACCATCACATGTATCTGAATTTCCTTCACAAGTCTCCAAACAATCATTTGAATATCCATATTCTTCGTTTTCTGGACAAGGACAATTTGTTTCAGGAACACATACTCCATCGATCCTTCTATGCTTTATAATACATGCACATCTGAATGTCGAGGGTTCACTTAAACAGTCATTCCAAGTTTTACTACAGTCTTCTCTGCAATCATTGCTGTTGAGATAAGCTTCATTCTCGCCACATGGACAATTGCTACCTTCTACACATTTTCCATTTAGTCTAACATATCCTTCGTCACAGAAGCATCCCTTGTAGCATTCATCTTGAGAACAATCTAAGGTTCCATCATTGCATTTTTCTTCACATAGACTTCCGTATCTGTACGATTCATTTGGATTACATTGACATTGTATGTCCGGAACACAAACTCCTCCAATTCTCTTGTAATTCTTTTGACAGAAGCAATCGAAGTATTGTTTTTGATTTGCACAATCGCTTTCTGATTTTCCACAAAGCTCATTACACTTATTGCTGTACACATATTCTTCGTTACTAGGACATTGACATTTAGCAGGTGGTTGACAAACTCCATTGATTCTTTTATAATTTCCTTTGCAATAGCATCGATTGCGACATTTCTTATTCCAACACTGAACTGATTTTGCACTACAATCTTCATCGCACTCTGTTCCGCATTTGTACTCCTCGTTTGCTGGGCATTCACAGTCTTCTTCTGGAACACATCGACCTCGTACTCGTTTGAAGCCTTTTGCACAAAAGCAACCTTCTTGACATCCTACATCCCGGCAATCATCACTTGACTTTGTACAATCTTCATTACAAGATTTTCCACAAGTGGTGTATACTTCATTTGCTTTCGGACATGCCGGTGGTGGACAGTTTGACGTTGGGACACATACTCCCCCTACTCTCTTGTAACCGTTTATGCAGAAACAACCCTCAACACATGGTTCTTTTTTGCATGATTTATCAGCACTACAATCTTCACTACATCGCTTTCCACAAGTAGAGAACTCTTCATTAGCTGGACATTTTTTAACACACTTCTCAGATGGAACGCATTGGCCATTAATTCTTGAATAGCCATCGGCACAGAAACATCCAGACTCGCATTTTTCGTAGTAACAGCTCTTCCCATCTCCATAGCAGGTCTCCTTGCAGCGATATCCGCAATCCTTGTACACTTCATTAAATCCACATTCTGGTTGAGTCGGACAGTCACGTTTCTTAATACACTCCCCTGTAGTAGGATGACGCGCGTATCCTTTGCGACAGAAGCATCCAGACGGACAGTCGCTGACATATTTCCGTGCCTCACAATCACGATCCACACCATCGCATGTCTCCTGACAAGCAGGAGCTTGGCCACACACCAGCCACACTTCATTCTTGGGACAGTAAGGTTCTGAGAAAAATTAATGAAGTTCAATTGGGTATTGAGATGGGGTATTGAGGATTTGAGGATATTGAGATTGGGTATTAAGTGTACTATCTTACCTGGACAACTTTTCTGAGGAATACAGGGTCCACCTTCACCATCTCTAGCATATCCGGCTTTGCAGTAACATCCACTTTTACATTTATTACTCTTATATGGGCAATCCTGGCCTAAGTTAGAACATTCGACTTGGCAAGGAGATCCACAGTGAAAGAACTCCTCGTATCTGCCGCATGTTTCCGGTTCGGGTTTCTCAGTAGTTGTGGTAGTTGTGGTTGTTGTGGTTGTTGTGGGAGCCTTCTGAGGAACATATTCGATGGATGGGCAACTCTTTACATGAACGCACTGATTGGTCACGGGATGACGTGCATAACCGTGTTTACAGTAACATCCTTGGGGACACTGAGAGGCAGAGACTTTTACGTTACAGGCCTTTCCGTAGTTTTCACACGTTGACTGACAAAGTGGAGCTTCACCACAGAATAGGTACTCCTCATGCTTAGGACATGTTGGTCCTTAATTGAAATAAAATAAAATATATTCACACACATTAGGCACAGTATCCTAACACACGGGTGAATATCACTCACTTGAGCATTTCTTTTGGGAGACACACTTGCCACCTGGACCTTCCCTCACATATCCTGGACGACAGAAACATCCTGGTCGACATTCGTTAACAGTGCACGATTTTCCAATGGATGTACAATCGACTTCACACGAAGGGCCACAGTTGAGGAATTCCTCATGAGATCCACACTTCACCGGACGATGTCTCAACGTTTCATTGGAGGCTGAATTAACTGAAAAATTTTTAGGTATTACACTTAAGCACAATTGTTAAAGGCAAATAAGCAAATTTTCTAACTTTTCAACGAAGCACTATATTGTGTTATCTCAGGAGTATCTGATGTTTGATTGGCATCAATAGAGAATCCCAGAGATTTGGTCACAGCGACTACGAAGAGCAAAAGAAGCAAATTTCGCTTGGGAGCCATGACTTCCCAGAGAAGTCTTGGGATAAACTGAGAATTTCTGATTGATCACAGCTATTTATTAGTTTCGGCAAACCCCACCAAAATTGAGGTTTCTTACCTTTTAATACTCCTGCCAAACCAGAATTTTTTCTGCTCATCTTGTAGACGCCGGGCACACATGTCGGTGTCCTCAGTCGCCCAAACGCAATCAATTTTCTCCAACATATGTCTCATCTTGCTGTTCTTTACCTTTCTGATGGTAAATAATATCTCCAAATTCCCTTTTTTTCCTACGCGATATGTTAAATGGGAATAATTTTTCAAATCCGTTGTTTCATCGTCGTTTCACGAAAAGTAATATTTTTGAAATTTTAAGGGTTCAATGACCGATGCATGCGGTAAATAATGACACCTTAGTTAAAAAAAATATAAAATTTATGCACAGAATATTTCTAAAATATTTTTAAAATATCATAAGAGATTACATTATATTGGTGAATCCTAAAATATAACTTTCCTAACCAGACTTACTATCAGAGTATTTTAAATTGATATTTCTTGTCAAGTTTTAAGAATATTCACATATAAGAGTATTTTTTAGACCTTCCCTCATATATTAAATTAAGAATGGTAGGTAGGAATTTGGAATCAATGTCCTGTAAGATACCATCGCCATATTCGTTTCATACTCTCGTTTGAGTTTCTCATTTATAATTCCTGTCTTCAACTGTGTAAAACAATAAAAAAAATAACAAATTTGCTTTGCAAATTGGCTCAGTGATTAAAATATTTGATTTTTTATTCCTGTCCGATTAAATATGTATATACCTACTCCTTTTCTTTTATTTTTATTTGTGAAAGACGATGACGATAAGTTTCAAGTTTTGAAGGAATCAATGAACTTTTAACCAGTTTTATACCTACCACAAAATTTATAGACTTGTATTTGGCCAAAAATTGTATGTGAAACTGGTTAGGTCAAAGTCCCTCTTCTAATAACCTTGCAAATTTGAAGTAAAATAATGATTAAAAGAATTTTGGCGTTGTCTTAAAAATTCTTTTCTATAGAATTTTTTTTGTAACAGTGTTATTAGATTTGTTTTAGAAAATACAATCTTATGTTGAATATCAACTATTTTCAGAAACTATAATAACAGTAAATAGAAGAGAGGTGAACTTATAATGAAATCCACGTGCTGCAGATGATTCCCGGAATTATGGAAATTCGTTTTCTTGCCCTCTATATACAAATTCTATACATATAAAAAATTTGAGCTGTTTCTCACATAAATATTGTGCCGCAGATTAATGATTCGAATTAGAAGATGAAAAGTTGAAGGACCTTACAAAATGCTTTTATGTGGTATAAACCTGTTATCCACATAAGTTCCCTGACATTGAACTTGATCTCACTTTCTGTCATTGCCCAAAAAGAGATTACAGTTGAAAGTTTTTTTTATTACAAGGTAAAATTGTATATATAATAGTTATGACATCATTAGTATTTTATAACGTGCAATGAACGTATTTTTTTCACCCAGACGGTTAACCGGAGACGAAAATATAACCCACAACTGTAGTCTGAACAAACATAAAATGATACAAGATGTGAGTTTATAAGAAAAAATTCGAAGATTATGTAAATAAACAAGCAACAACGTATCGTAAATGCTTCATTCATAAAACTAATAGTGGAATTGTTGAGTTGTTACGACGACGTTTCTTTTCTTCTTATTAATCATATAGCGAGGAATAAGTAAACAAGTTCTATAGCTTTTATTTCAAAAATCTTTTTTTTTCATACAGCTTATTTACCAGCATTATAAAGCGAAAGACATTGACCGCTTCAAATCATGGGTAGATAAGGTGGTGCCACCTGAATAACCCCATCTTGATTTGGTGGAAATGGTGATCCTAAAAAGGGATCTGAAAATAATTGTATGATTCATTCGATTCAATATTATCTTCAGCAGATTTGTAAGAGATTTCCTTACCAAAAGTACCATTTTCCATCATAGCCGGCAATAATCGCAAATTTGGGTTGTCTGAATGGAAAATCGAATCTTCACTTACTGGAAGCATTCTCGGTTGAATAATGTCGAAATCAGCGGGTAAAGCATTCTTATAATACAATCAAATAAAATTTAAGTAATCCTTCAGCTTTTTGTTATATATTAGGATATACATACCAAGTTTACAAAGAGAATACTGCAAATTAGCCCTACGAAAGCCCACATTTTTATACAATCTGAATTTTATCTGATATTCAAATCACTTCTCCAAAATACACTGATAATATAATTTGCAAACTCCTTATTTATATGAGAGATATTTCAATTCGATTAATCTATTTCAAATGATCTCAGTTTTTCACTCTCGATAATGAATTTAGGCAACTTTTTACTCGCTCTTTTTTTCATCTGCGCGGCAGTAAAATGTTTCGTTGATTGAAATAATGTGATTCATACACTGATAAAAACAATTTAATACTTACAATTTCGACTGTGTCTCATCTGAGTTTGAGTAGAATATTTCAGGGAATATTTAAATGTGTATGATTCGTTGCCGGAAAAGTATCATGATGACCATAATTAATTGAAATTGATTAAAGGTAGGTAAAAGCTATCCATTCAGTACAATATATTTTTTGCGTACAGTCTCATCATTATACAACTTTTTCATGAAACATTGAAACAATTTTTTGCCAAAAATACATTGTATTTTGTTTTATTAAAAATACTGATAACTTTCTTTTCATTTTTTTCAGGTAATAAAGCATTTTTTTTTAGACAACAACATCGCGACTCTGTGTAGCTTGTGGTCCATTGACACTCTCCCACCTCATGTTTGGTGTTATGCTGGGAAATAGACGACTTAGAAGGTTCCAGAGTGCAAATATGACATCGTGATTCATGAAGCAAAATAAACACGAAACACAAAATCCCTGAAAAAGAAATTGGAGAAGTGAACAAACAGTATATATGATACATAAAAGGACTCAATTGGAAGAAGCTTAAAAACTGTATCAGAATTTTCTTCAAGTTTTTAAAGCTTTTTCAACAAGTACAAGTTTGGTTTTAAAAAGTACACTTGAGAGCCTGAGACAGTGATTGAGATTTAATGTGATTCTTTCAAAGTTTTTCTTTCTCCACTCATACATATACTTTCTTTCACAATATGACATTATACCTGGAGGCTGACAAGGATGGCTGAGGCTATTTGATAGTATTTCTCTAGATGAGATCCTGCATCCGGGCGAAATGGGAGGAGTATGTGCTGAAGACCAAACAGTGGAACGAGAATGAGAGTGGCTCGCACGGCCTTCCGAAGTCCCAGTGGAGCCGGTTGTGCCGAACATGGATGTAATTTTGTGAGAAGAACACGAACGACATTAATCAGGAAAACTATATTCAAAGAGAAAAAAGGAAGGAAAAAAGAAAGTCAAATTATTGTGAGACACTCAAATGGTTACATAAGCTGCTTTTTCACCCATAGAAGCAATTAATGAAATGCAAACGGGAATTGTGAGTATCCACATGAGCTCAGAATCTTCCATCCAACATCTGAAAAGCGAAATAAGATTTCTCGTGAGACAGTGACTCCTCTAAAAAGTGATTATGGTGCTGACTACACACTGTTTGGCAGCTGTGGGATTGTGTCCACGAATTACAGCGTAAACTGACACAAGAATAATTGGTAGAATCCAACCAATAATCGTAAACCACCTCATGGCTACAGCATCCTTTACGAAAACCTGCAAGATGAAGTAGAAAATCATGTGAGTGTATATGGGTGTTGATTTTCATTAATTTTGGTTTGCACTGACCACAACAAGTACGAGATGTAGATGGAGTCCTTCGCAAAACATCCAAAAATAATTCACCAGCATTAGATAGTGAAGGATTATGTGAAGAGAGACACACCAGGACTGCAATAGAACATTATTGATTTTTGAATTTTTAAAACGAATGGCTATTTATACTATTAATACATATATTCTTCTGGGAATATTGTCTCTCTAACCTACTAATTTAATAAATATTGCTATTTAGAATGAATTCATTATATATGGAGAACCAGAGACTCAAATTACCTTGGAGGATACGCAACAAATTGGCGCAAAGCACAAATTAATTAATTAAAAGTTAACTCTTCAAACAATTGCTTACATTTTGTTTGTGTATTTTATAGAGTTTGTATTTTAAAATTTAAATTATATGGATGGCTAGGTCAGGGTGCTGTATACAGTAGGGAATTCATCTCTCTACAACTTTTTGTTCCTCCCATTTAAATTCATCCATTTTGTTGGCCCAACAAAAATGGCAATACTATAATTCAAATGTGTTTCTCCGTATATCCATCTGTTAATGACCTGGAGGCCAACCTGGACAGATATAGAGAGACTTCGGATCTTCGATTGACCGGCCCCTCTTTAAGTCGACCCACTGATCAGAACCAGACTCTTAATTTTTCCGAAAAAATGCTTTATTCCCCTGACGCACATTTCATCTATACATGCCAATGACCATCCGTCTAATGGTTTTTCACGGTCAACAGTTAAAGCGAACATTTGATGACATTTTCTCGCTCCCCGTCCCCACCTGTGTGGGTGCACTCATTAGAAAGGTTTTTGAATCTCCGACAATTCTAAATTGTTTTTGAACCGGTTTTAAACTGAAAATTGTGTCAAAGTCACAAGTGTCTGTGCATTTCGCCAGGTTTAAACTTGGCATTGCTTTTTCTTAAACTTTTACTACCCTATCTTGCACTTCTCTGAAACTCTACGTCATAATGGAATTTTTGACTATGACCTCTTTATAACCCTATGCTATTCTCCCATTGTCCTTTGAGACACAAATAGACGCTTTCCGCCACCGGATATAAATACCGCAAAGCGAGGCAAGAACATAAAATTCCACAATGAAAAGCGCAGACATATTGTGTGTTCAGTGCACTGTCACATGATGTTTCATATCCAAGTTTTCATATCGATTAAGACGAAATAAAATATACAAGTCGATTTCCTCTCGTGGAGAGTGTGATGCTCTTGTGAAAATATTCACGTACGTACAGTCTTAACATAACAAGACAAGATATGAGAATGTAAAGAGCAAAATCATTTTAGATAAGAGTTTGTACGTGTGTATTGAGGTGGAAAATTGCATGAATTTATTATATACAGTTGCTATTTCTCTATCTTACACTTTCGCCCATCATACTATCTTTGCTATGAGGTGTATTACATAGATAGGACTCAATTGAAAATTTAATTTGACAATTCCTTGTAGAAGTTTTGTTTCTACGAATGTCATTGAGAGCTTTATCATACCGTATTGTCTCGAATTGTGTCAGGCTTTTCCACAATTAATTTATACCAAAGTATCCACGCTGTACAAGTGAAGGCCAGTGAAATAAACAAATGGACGTGAATTTTTATCCTTGTGCAGCGCAATGACCTAAAAATATAGAAATTTTATCTTTACATTTTTGATATATATAGGAAATATTTTTTTACTCGAATTAGTTTTTGAACTAACTTATTTTTAAAGCCAATTACGGCAAACAAATATACTATCATGAAGTATAAGATATGTATGCGTATTTGTAAGGCTCTTTCTGGATTCAAATTCAATTTAGTTATAGTTGCAAAGTCCAGCGACCAATTATAGATTCTATTTCCTACCTGAAACTCAGGAAGATGACAAGCGAGAGTATTAATGTAACTAGCGAAACTATGTAGCCTCTAGTATATAAATCGTTGACTAATTGTCTGAACTGTGAATAGATGGAAAAAAATCAATGTTAATATAATTTCGATGCTTCATAAAATTAAAAAAAAACTGACATTGATTTTTGTCAGATTTTTTTAATTGTTAGCAGTGTCGCGGGGAGTATTATTCAATTTCCATAATCAGGTTTACTTTTAATTGAATTGACTTGACGTTGCACGATCTGACAAATTGACTATATGGAAATTTGATTAATTTTTGTTGTTGAACATTAGTATTAGGTATACATATTTTTTAGTATAATATATTCAATATGTGTCACTATGAGAAAATCGGAAGCTATTGCTTAAATTATGCAATAATCCCTGAGAAATATTTTGTTATGAATATTTTAACATATTTTTCCATATATAACGATGTGAGACAAAAAGGGGAAACTCGGTGTTATAAAAATAGACCCACTTCACTTGATGCTGAAATAAATCGAGACAGATATTAAAATGAATGCTAAAAAAATTGAGAGAGAACGGAATTCTCAATGGGAATAGAAATCGATTATTGAATGAGGGATTCAAGCTATAAAGGGGGAAAACCTCTCCAGCGATGACTGTCCAAGTCTTCTAGGGTCCAATAGATTGCCAGTGGAAGGAAATTGAATATCCTTCTTCCTGATTTCAAGGTTCATAAACAATTTTATTGGTTCATGGGATGTTTCCTTCGCTGCTCTCACATCATATTGATAATTTCCATGAGGTATATATATAATAACTGTATGTTTTCATATGGGAAAAGCATAAAGCACCATCGTAACCACTCTGGACGCCATCCTTAAATTTCCTTTTCAGGGTATTGCTATGTGGAACAAGTATATCTGTTGCTCTATGGCATTTCTAACCACCTGAAAAACGGTTCTTTTTCGTTCGGTAAAAAAATTGTTGGTAAACAGACCGTTCTCTATAAAATTCCCTTGTATTTATTTTTAAAAGCTGTAATGGGGGGTTGAATTCTCACACACGCATACGCCACATAAATTCACTTTCACATTAGCTAGAGCACATGTTGCTCTCTCTACACCATGTCTGCACCTTTTATCCATTTTATTATATAAAATTTTATGTTGTGCTAATAGCCCAAGGGTATATAAAATGTGGGTGAACTGGTCTGTGAGGGACAAAATATCAAAGTAGAGAAGACCCTTCCGTGATCAAACTAAACCTCACATGAGGGATAGTGGAATTTTACCTCGAAATCCTCAATGTCCACACAAGTGGTATAATTGGACCATACATTCCCCGTTTCGGGATGTGAGAACCAAGTGCCATTCGCCAAGCATCTGAAAATATATTTTTGATACATAAGATCATAAGCTAAAAGGTGGATTGGCCAAATGAAGGCGACTCACGATGAGTGGGTTTACAAATTTTACGCTTATTTTGACGGCGTATAATAAATTTCTGTATTTATTTATTGTATATATGTATATATATATATATGTATAAGCTTACGTTTTATAAGCCAAGCGGGAGCTGTCAAAGCCAGTAACGAAATCTGGACATTTCTGAGAGACTGTTGAACTGACTGGTGTTGGAGGCCAGCATAAGTATCCATCAAAGGTTTTAGGGCAATAGAGCAAAGAAGTACCTGTTAGAAAAAAGCAAATACATTTATGAAATCTATTACACAAGGGCATTTTTTCCTCAGTGTAATGAAGAATTTTCATCGATTCATTTTAGCGCGGCAATAAGAACAGTCGAAAGGGAAAGTGAGGAAGAACCCCTAATAAAAAAAAGCTTCGCTTTAATTGATGGTAATTGAATTGAGCTTTCTTTGATGACAATTGAATTTGAAGTGCGATTCTTATCACATTTATGGGGGAATTATGAGAAAAGGCGAAGATGAAAGTGATGTGATGCCATATACGGCGTATATAGCAAACTTCCTCTTGATACAATTATTTAATGTAATTAATTATAATGTCTTCAAATTATGTCTGTTTTCATTATATGCATTATATATACATATAAAGTAGTCGTATACATAATTATTAAACTTTGCCTCGAACTTTGCCCCTTTTTCGGCTATATGAGTATATAGCGCCTGTATAAAGCGTGATCATGTTCTGGAACCTGTAATTCTTTTATGGCGAACTCGGATATTTTTTCTAGTAAAATTATTCTAAATATTATTGACACAATAATTCGTCTAAAATTAATGTGTCATTTATTGAATCACTGCAGAGGATCCCTATCTAAATATCGACCATTCGATTGAATTCGACTGATTTTTCCTTGGTTCTAACGGAAGAACTTCTAAATTTTTAAAACTTCTTGGTATGTTCTTTAAAATTCAAATAATTAAAAGTATTATGTATTCTTGACAGAAACACAGATTTATTCTAAGTAAAGAATTTTAGACGGAGACGCACTTCAAATTCATCCATCTTATTTTCCAGATAAATGGTCCTGAAATATTATTATTGAAAGGTAGTAACAATAAACTTAATAAATTCCACTCACCTGAATTATTTTGGTATTCAGTAGCATTCCTGTCCGGTTTCATGCATTCATAATAGAGACGTGTAAGCAAGGCTCTCACTTCGTCTGTGCGAGAGCTCCGAATTTCATTTAAATCTTCATCGACGGATGGAAGAAGTTCTTTCTCATCAATTCGTGTCGTTGCCATCATTCTCTTATTATTCGAGTAATCTTCTCTGTCTCACTCACTCTTTCCAATCTTATATTTCTAAAAATGATTTTCCTGATCAAAATTCCACCTATTTACGATGGCTCTTCTAGACTGTAATTTGATTTGACGCTTTATAAATTATTCCATTTGGTCGCTGCACCTCCTTCCTCTCTCCGTTTTCATCGTAAACTCAATGTATCATCGCTGTAAATAAAGTATATCTCTTGTGATAACTATGTCAAAAGTTTTGAAAGTCACAATATTGTTATTTATCGTGGTATTATATCGGGACAATAGAATTATTTCGTATAATATTTGCCAATAGCATATACATATGTTTGAAGTAATAGCCATATTGCTTTTGATATTAAATTAATTTATCTTGTCCCAAAAGTTTAAAATTGTATTTTTTCATACATTGGCAACTGGCGACTGGTATATAAAAAAACAATATTCCAATCAAGTGCAATTTATTCAAGTTAAAAAAAAGTGAAACAATTTATTGGATTCTGAATTGTTATTTCCGTCAAAAAAAAGGATATATCTACTTAATAGGAAAAATATTAAAAACAAACACATTGCAGGTGTACATAAATTTCCATTCTTTCACAATACAATTGCCAAGAATGGAGGGAAATAAGCGCTCTATTTGTTGTTTTTGCCCTTTAAACAAATATTGTAAATTGAAGTGCTCAAGGAAACAATCTCAGATAAACTTCCATTTAGCAACCACCCTCACTTGAGAGCGAACTTAAATAGAAAACAAGCAATTGGAAATAGAAACCATTAAGTTGTATTCCTATATATAATACATAATACATGTATAATATTGAATTTCTACTTGTATGTCTTCTTTTTACTGAATAAGGCACATATGATTTGACGAGGGTGGGTTCAAAAATGGGAAGCTTTAGATGATAATTCGCTAGGGAATTGACTTGGAAATACGCAATTAATAGCAGAATTATGAGAAAATTACAGATACCTAATTACAATGGTAATTATTGAAAATCAATAATTAGAGTTATGCAAAATGTTTTAAACAATTTGAAACTTTTTTCTTATACCTAAATCATAAAAAATAATTTTCTTGGTTTTATAATAACTTTCACACGAGGCTAATAATAGTTCTTCCCAAATTAGTTTTTCTTCAAAACTACCCATGACCATAGTTTGTGTGCTTTATTTGCACGCCACTGTAGTGTATTCCAAAAAGCAAACACACGAATTGTGACATGAGAGATTGCATTTGATTTTTTTCTCCATGAAACACTTCTGAAATCTAAACCGAATTATCAGACAATGCGTGTAGAGAGTGGGAAGTGTTATTGGGAATGATGAAGAGTGAATTTGAAGGCGACAAATTCAAACACATAGCAATTTAACTAAGAGCGGATGTTGATTATCATATGTGGCTTAAATTGAAACAATAAGAAAGAAAGAGTGACTCAGGAAGTGTGATATTGAGGAGTTAAACTCTGTCAAAGAATTTCCTTCTGAAATGTGAATTTCATCTTTCTATATACAAATTGACTTAATTTCTTAAATATTCAAAATGTTAGCTCTCATTTTCTGTCTCATTACCAATGTTTTTTGTCTGCATGTCGGGAAATGAACATCCTATTTGAAACACTAAAAATACCCCAACAGTGTTGGAAAGGAAGGAGCAGCGAGAGAAAGAAATCGCCCCAGAGGAAAATATATATCGTAAAAATAATGAGCATTTGTCTCATGAAACTTGGCAGTGGGCACCATCTAATGTGGAGGCGCACCTCATCAAAATTTGCAGAAGGAAAATATTTACTTCTTCATGGTAAAAAGTAAATATTGTCTTATTATTATTAAAATATATGATGTTGAGAATTTTCCACACAGTAGGTGCGCTCTTTTTATCTCTTTTCACTCTTCGCATACCGTTTAAAGGCCATTTACGCAAATTTACGCATATGCAATTTATTCTGTCAAATTATCTTGTGTATTTTGCCTTCTATACCCGAAATAAATATGCCAAAAGCAGACTCAGAGAAGGTGTATTGTATATACTTTTACAAAAATACTATAAAGAAAAATCACTTGTTTTTAGGCTTTTGAAGAGATTCTTTACAAAAATTTGACATGAAACATTCAATGGGTTGTAATGTATATAAAATTTTTTCTTCAAATGTGAAGATTTTCTTACAGATTTTAAATAAAATTATTCTGACTTTACATACAACAATTTCACTAATGATTAGCCCGTTGCGAGAGGGCCAGTGAATATTTATTTACGCAGGGAAAAGATCAAACGACACCACCCATCGTGTCCTTTTGTTGTTTCATGTATTAATTTTGTGTGAGGAAAAAAAAACTAAAGGTGGGAATGTTCAAATAATGCGAGAGAAACATGCCTTGTCCAACTGTTAAATGAAGGTCAAAAGTTGGAAAGAAGTTCACGGGGTGGAAAAGATTGAGTCAGACAAATTGAGTGAAGTTCTCATAAATTGAATACCAGATGGAGGAATTTGCAACACATTGCTGCTCTACACAATATTTTTCTTCTCTTATTTCATTATATTTAGAAATATTGAAAGCGAATGGGTATGTTTTGGTGGAGTACGCTAAGATGAGACGAAGGAAGAGAACGTGAGAGTACATAAGAGGAGAAAGGTACAGACTATTCACTTTCAATATTGAACTCCCTCATATTAGTAATCTTCTTTTTTTCAATCCAAATATTTATATGTTTGCATTGCCAAACGAGCAATAAGACCCCGTACTTTAGGTATGGCTTGAAGAAATAACCAACTAAACCATCATATTGGTCCCTCAGTGTGTGCTTAATTTAACACTTATGTGAGGCACTCGTATTTTATTTTATTGCTTTATTTCAACCAGTAATTTTACTCAGTGTATTTTCTTTCCGAAATCACCCTCTTCCTCCTCCTGTTATTTTTGCACCGCCCTGCTTTCTGTGTGGGATATAAACACTAAAAATAATGTTTTAATCCAATATATGAATATTAAAGTGACTATAAAATTTGAATCAAGAGGAAAGGGTGAGTCAGACAGAGATATGGCAAGTGTGAATTTTTTTATAAAGACAAATACACTATATGTGAAATTTATGGTCTTTGCTCAGCAAAGTCTTTGAAAATTTAACTAAATATTATGTAATTTTATTACAATTTAGTATCTAAAATTTTCTTTATATAGCCATAAATTTGGAGAGAATATTTACAACCAAACATTGAAATTTTTCATGCTATTAAAATGAAATTTTTAACAAATCTGCGCTATTATATTTATATATAATATTAGAACACACTATGAAGAATATTTATAAGTTTTCACTTAATCAGTGGGTGAACAAATTTTCTCTCGACTCCCAGATACATATCTCCCTAGGAAATCTTAAATATCGAAATAAACTAAACCGTCAATCTGCCTGAAATTCAACAATTTATCATCTTAGAGACGATTAAATAAAAGCATCTGCACTTTTGGGCCAATTTGGTCAAAAAGAAAAATTACTAGAAGGAAGAATTAAAAATAAGTTTTACTGAAAATTAACTATTTATCATTTTGGCGCTCTGTTATTCTTATCTCAAACTTTTAAATATTCCAATAATAATTTCAGTAACTGAGATGTGCCTCTCGGTCGGTGAGATAAAAGAAAAAAAGATTTTTTGCTCACCTTATGTGCATTTACAGCCAAAAAGATCAACATCTTTAGAGTAATTACGCTTCAACTAATTGGTGATTCAGGCGAAGAAAACGGCTCACCCTGGAGAACATGAAAGTCCATTCTTTTTCCAAGCGTGCACACCTGAGAGGAAATTTTATCCTTTCATAATTATGTCGGACATTTAAAATCATCAATTAATATTTTTCACTTTAGCTGTTTTTTCCTCGTAGGAAATTTTATCGCTCACCATAATCGTCCAATTAGGAGCAATCACCACACAAGAGGGAAGGGAAATAATTGAAAGAAAACTCCCTGAATGATCGATAAGAGTAATTTTCTTTTCAGATTTGCTCTGTGAGCACAATTAGTGGGTGAAATAAGATAAAATTTTAATGTTTTGACTATTCTTAGCAGGATGTATTGCTATATTCACATTAATTACGACACAATGCGGTAGTAAAGTGCCATTAGTGTCACTTTGGAGGGAATTAAGATGATCAGAGGAGAGAATCAATTCAATTACTAATCTCACTTGTGATACTGCAAGTTTATGGCATCAGCACCAATTGATAGATTGTTCACATACGAACATTCACGCAAATATTTTTATGAAATCTGTTTTTCTGCACATAATTCAGCAATATCTTTAACACCGCACCAGAATATCAATTAATTCTCTTCACTGATTGTTCTCACATGGGTATTTTGATGATTTGTGATAAAATATGCCTATCGAATGTCTTGCTCCGTTTCTCTGTGGTGTAACTTCCTGTTTATATCAAAGAGTGTGAAGATGAAATATTAAAAAGAGAGCCGTTGAAAAAAATGGTCGAATTAAATTTTTGCCTACAACTCGTGAGTGAGAGTGATGAGGCAGAGAACTTGGGAAAAATAAACAATGCGAAAGCGGGGAGAGAAATAAAAATTTTCAGTATGGATGTGAAAGTGATGTTTGTCCAATAAATAATTTGTGTATTTCTTTCAGGGTCACCAGAGACGCCACGGTAGAGCAAAAAAAAAATTCACCACGTTCTTACCCCGTCGCGTGCCAATTGGAGACTGACTCTCAAACGTGCTGTGTTGCTGTAGCATAAGCGGCAGAACTTTGATTTTCGGTGAGTATCGCACTACCAAGTCGATGGAGCATGTGGGAGAGATTTTCAATAGAGCAATTGCGTGTATACAGAGAGTCCTCTCAATGCTTGTCTCTCCTGACAGAAACTTGTGGAGTTGATATCGAATTTTATCTGCACTTTTTTTTGCTCAGATATAAATTCATTTAACTCTCAAGTGCTTTTAATGCGCAAGAGAGGAGTCTGGTGATGCGCTTACCAGGATTTTAAATTCATCCTCACAGAGGTCTTCCCTGTGGCTGTTTAGCCATGCATACATTTCAAGTTCAAATCAGTAAAAGAGCGAGAGTGAGGATTTTAGACACTTGTTGAATATTTTTCCCAAATTATACCCGGCGCCTCCACTTCATACACACATAATGCTTTTTTGGGAGATCCATAAAAAGGCGAAGCAGGTAGATGTTGGACCCGTGTTTTGCATCTCTTTAATTAATCCTTTTCAATAATTTCATGCTTTTCTGTTGGAAGAGGAAGTGTGTAACAATGTATGGCTTAGTAGAAATGGCAGAAATTTACTCTCTCTCAAGTCGTCACACCCATTTCATCTCGGCTTTTGTGTATTTATTTCTGGACGGTGGTGTTTTCAAATTATTGAAACAAAAGGGTGTGTTTCTCCATAAGGGGGTATTCATTTCGTTGGCTTTCACACAAAGAATATTCTTTTCAGAATATTTCTTTAAGGGTTATTTTTATATCTCTTCTATTCTTGTTTAACACTTCAATGAAGGATTTTTGAATCTTGAAAATTAAAACATTTTAATCTCTTTAGTTGCTACTGCATCAAAAAATAGGCAGAATTTTCACAGACAAGCGCCTGTCGTTTAGATTAGATTTTTCTTACCTTTCAATTATGTAGGTAGAATTCTACCGATCATCTTTCAGAGCATCAAATATCTGTCAGCTAATTGCCAGAGTCGATATGAGTTAGGCAACAAGGCAAAGGATAATGATGAAAATCTCAGACATGAAAATGATAAAAATATTTTTTTTCTATTCATACAACATTTCTAAATTACCTGAAGGTGTATTGCTTTTATGTTGAGACCTTAAATCCTTTTGTTGTCGAAATGACACTACAAAATTTAATGTCCATTTAAAGAATCAGAAGATATCAATATGAGTTTCGTTTTTGGTTATACGTTAATTGTCCCTTTCGATTCAAGTGTTTGAGAAGCCATGAATAATAAAACATGTCTTAAGGATATTTTTATATACAGTTTATTTTCCTTTTTCTTACTCATTCTAAATATACTATAGTAATGCCTATTTGTTGCGAAAATGTATGAGTATTTAACAATATAATATTCCTTCAATTTCCTTGTCTTACTGGATGGCTGTATAATGTGTTACGAAACAAAATGGGATCTTGATATATCTTGGTAGAAAATAGTCTATAATGAAGCCTGTATAATCGGACATCCATATTCCTTTTGCTTAGCATTGAATACCACCAATAAAAACATCCATTTCCACCAGAATGGCCAAGGTTATGAAAATTATGTAGAAAGAAAGCAGGAACGGTCCAACAATTCTTCTTATCTTAAACTTTGATATAGAGATGATGACGTAGAGTACGGTGATGACAACGAGCAGTGAGGCAATTATGTATTGAATTCCGCTGGATTTTAGTGCTATGTGAGCCCCAGTGTATGGGCCTCCGTCCACCATTGTGCGGATAAACCAAGGCAGTCCGAGTGATAACAGCATAGCTACTGAACTTGATCCAATGGCATTGGCTATTGACATTCCACCCATCTCTGTGGCAACAGTCGAAGGTGATAGAGACAAGGTATAGATTGACAATCAGTTATATGAATAAAAAAGAAAAATAACGAAGAAAAATAGAGATAGACGCAATAATATCTTACCCTTGCGTGTGAGAATAAATCCTGTGATGGCTTCAGGAGTGCATCCGCCGAAGGAGAGAAAAGTCATTCCCATGATTGACTCAGGGATGTAGAAGGTGTATCCGATGACTGTGAGCATCCAGAATATCATGTAAGAGTTCACGCCAAGCCAGATGACACACATGATAAATGTCAATGGATAGAGGCGTCGCATTCTCTTGGGTGAGGGCACTGTGAAGGTGAGAATAAATCTGATGGGCCAGGTGTATAGCCACCAGATTCTCCGTCCCACTGACGACTTTGGCATATTCCACAGGACAAAAGGTTTAGTAATTGGTGGTTTAAACATAAGTGATGGTCGTCGGGGATCCAACTGAGGTGGTGGAAAATCGACTGTCACCTGTGAGTCGGCTGATGGTGACACTGAAGGGCGTCGAATGATGTTGGAGAGGATTGATGTTCTAGGATTGGGATTCGGATTTGAGGTGGTCGATACTCTGGTTGGTACAGGTGTTGCGGGCTCCGTTGGCGGTTCAGTGGGTGGTTTGGGTGGTTCTGGCGCTTCAATAACTGTTGGTGATATTGTTGAAATATGAACCACTTTCTCAGATTTTCGCGGTTTATCATCGGTTTCTGCAGTTGTATCGGAGTCTCCAAATTCTGCAAGGGTAATTGAGTTATAAGACCTGTTGTGAATTTTAATATGAAAAGTTTAATGTTACCCACCGTATTTCTTAATACGACAGCAGACGCATTTGGTCTCTACAAAATTCACGATCTTTGATTGAATTTTGTAGTTTAGGAACATTATAACGTAGTAGTTGAGGACCAAGATGACCATTATCATTGTACCCCACCACATGATCTCGTTGTCCCAGGCGAAAGCCGTGAGAAAGGCCGCATGAATGAGGTATAGTAAGGAATCGCGAGTGATGGGGAACCAGTCGATGGTGTAGGTTCTTGGTGCTGCAAAGCAGACGATAGAGCTAACAGCTAAGATATTGAACATCATTGATCCTATGACCGTTCCAATGCCCATATCTGAGTCTGTGATAAAGATGGAGATGGTATTCGTAAAGAATTCCGGCATTGCCGTAGCAGTAGCCATAAAAGTAGCAGCTGCCACATCCTACAAAGGTCATGAGAGATAAAGCATTAATCGAGACCGTTGTACTTTGATCAGGGAAATAATATGGGTCAGTAATCTCTCACCGGTGCCAAATTTAAATCCTCGCAAATACACTCGATGCACGGTATATAATATCCATTGACCACCATTGCGGTGACAGTGAAGAAGTAAATAGCACATATTATGTGGAGTATGATGGCTCCTTGTCTCCGTTGTTCCTGCGTAAAGAGGTCATCGGGAAAGTCGTCAATTGATGATCCAGTATCTGGGCAATCATCATCATCCCCAATGTCGTTGAATGGAAACCAATATTGCCTCTTTGTCTTGTTCAAATGAACTGCGTGCGGAGAATCCTGTATTGGCATATCACCAATACTCAACTCCAATTCTGGGATGGATATAAAAATATTTATTATACTTTCTCAATGGTGAGTCAATATAGAAAGGGGATTTTGAGAAAGGGACATATTAGACGCATTAGAAGCGTCACCAGTTTATTCTATCCGATAAGCAGGGTGTGAAAAACAATCAGGGAAGACCCATCAAGTTTCATCTAGTAATAATCACAATTTGTTGAGCTTTTGCTTCCCACAAACGGACTTTAATTAAATTCATATCGCACACCGCTTTATCAAGACGTATTTTAATCCATTCTCGATTTAGCAAGTGAAGCAATAATTATCCGTTGCAGACAGGTGGTAATTGCTAAAGACGTCATTGTATCTTCTTGGAGACGTGGTAGTTTTTTTTTTTGTTAAAAAAGAAGAAAAAACATTTATAAGAAGTGATAGCTTTTCCTCACCTGTTTGCACATTATATCCATTAACACATAGCAAGTATCCGAAAAGAATAATGCTTAGGCATGAAAATATTAATATTTTACTCATTTTCAATTCCTTTACGATTCCTTTTTAGGATATCAATTAAAGGGATGTCTTTGGTCAATATCACAAAAGATTTATTTTTCGGAGTATATGAATTGTCTTTTGCACTCATTCACATTTTATGTTGAAATTCACTTTAATTATTGCTATATTTTTTGTTTTCACCTGAACTGTCTCGGTTAAGGGATCACTCCAAACTGAAATTATTCTCTAACTCCTTCACCAGATATTGGATTTTGTGGTGAACTTCCAGTTCTATTTATCATAATCAGTTATCGGGGGAACAAAAAAAAAGACGAAATCACATTTTAAAGTTGTCTTATCAGGCAGTGATTTATACTTTGAAATCAATTTCCATGGTGTTAGTGTAGGTCTGATGTAAAATCCGTGATATGAATGAAAAATAAATATTTTGGTTATATTTAATTTTTATCCCTTGTGGATCAAGTGAAACTATCATATAGGTATTCATAAATTTTTATTTTACTTTTATTCTTTATTACACAAACGACGATCCTGATGTAATTCCAAACTCCCTTGTGTCTGCCTTGGTAACTTTCCTGAGAGTATCCATAATCCTCCGTCGTGATCATACCGTGGTGTTTGGTATTTGTCTGATAATGAAGTATATATAAATGCATGGACAGCATGTGAGTATTTCCTTAATGACTTCTTACAGCAAACACCCAAAAATCTCGGACAATCCCACCCATGAAAGCATCAGTAGAAGCCACAACCGCCATAAAGTCATGCCTGTCGATTGTTTCTTATCAGAAATACTCAAATCACGATTTTGGATTTGTGCCTTTTTTATGTGTATATATATATTGAGGTACATAAGTAGCATGTACATTAAAAAAAATTGTTTTCATTCCCGCGTGATAAACTTGTCTGAAGAGATCACCATGGGAAAAAAATACTCCGCTGTGCTTATGATATCTTACATCCTTATCACAACTTTTACATCATAGTTCGCAATCACGATAGCATCACAGATTTTAATGGATTTTTTGCTGCCAATTCTACTTTATTGCTTCTGAAGGAATCTACGTCTATCACTTTTGTTATTCACGCAACTACCGTGATTTACTACGCTAGGGGATTATATAGGCTCTCCGTGTGACCAATTAGTGCCAGTGGCTGTCGATCAAATCTCCATGAATCACGCTCCTTAGCAGATACGCCTGTAAATCAGTCACAGTACACGCCAGATGCGAAGAAAATGTCAATCTCATTGAGTATTGCAAAGACGACGAAGAGTGCATAGACAAATACAAGAATGACTCCGGACATCTTCTTCAAGCGGAACCGGAAGAGTGCCAGCACACTGAAGAGGAGCGTTGTGGCGAGGAGCATAGTCATTGTTGTAAATTCCACACCATAGGAGACCACATTAAAGGGATGACCATCCACGAGGGTGCGCACAAACCACGGGAAACCCAGCGAGATGAGTATGGCCAGTGAGGTTGATCCCAGTGCATTTGATACACCCATTCCGCCGATTCCTGCAACAGACACATATAATAAAATGTCACTCTCTCTCTCGTGTCATGAGAAAATTGAAAATTGCTACTGCATGGGAAACATTAACACTCACGGAAATGGGTAACATAAAATTGTCACTCCATCACTCAATGAGATTTTTCTGCAAATGATTATATAAGTTGCCAGTCATCGAAAGATTACATGTTTAGTGATGTGAAATGTGTGATCCTTACAGCTTTACAAGTAATTTATGCTCCTTTAAACTATGGGATATTTTAATCAGGAAAATCGTTAGGCGTAGTTAAGAGATAAAGCAAACCGATAAGAAAAAAAGCGATCATAATACCTAATGAGAAGTCCTAATTTTATTTTAAGTTTAAAGAGGTTTATAAACGGTTATGTGATAAACTTGCGATAAGTCTCGGCGTGGATGACTTATGGGAACAATTATTATTTTTACTCTGGTTTTTACTCTGGCAAACTGAGGCTAGCACGCTTAAATCATTTTGAAAATGTTTAGGTATATTCATACATGGACTGCACATAACCAAATATTATTTATTATAATTGAATTATTCTGCTTCTGAAATTCAGGAACTTCAAGTGAAGTTTGCTAAGATGTGTTGAAAAAAATTATAAGGATTAGTTTTAAAGTAACAGTTAAAAATTTGCCCTTTTGGCTGGGTTTAAAGAGACTCAAAAGACATATTCTTCGACAGGTTCCATTCACAGATAAATTGTATATTCAAGACTAAAAGATCAAAAATAACCTTTTACTATCATTTCGTACAAAGTTAAAAATCGTTAAATGATAGTAATACTAAGAAACTACAGGTATTTCAGATTCCATTTTCATTGGACGATAATGATTCATTATTGGTAAGTTAAACCTTTTGGTTCAAGCTCAATTTAGGGCTTTGAACTCAGTGGTTTGGAAACGTGAATCAGTGTCTTATCGAAAGCTCTATCTAAGTCACACACCTTCTGGTAGTAAACAATAAAGTAATGGATGACTCACCCTTGCGTACAACCAAGACACAAGCTACTGCTTCCGGCATGCAACTTCCCCAGGAGAGAAGAGTCAGTCCCATGACGGCTTCAGGAATGTAGAAGGTATAGCCGATGATAGCGATCATCCAGAAGACCATGAATGCAATGCCGCCAATCAAGACGATGCACATGAGGAAGGTCAAAGGATACCAGCGGCGATTGTATTTTGGGCTGGGCACCAAGTAACGAAGGAAAAATTGAATCGGCCAGGAATAGAAGAACCAGATACGCATAATGAGCGTATCATTGGGAATCTTGAACAGAGACTTTGGTGTCTTTGGTTTTTCAACTTTTGGTGCTTCGATTTTTGGTACTGAGGTTCGGGGTATTGTTTCATCAGCGGCTCTCTCCTTGACCGAGATGACAGAAGGAGCAACGGAATTGGAACTTGGACGAGGTGTTGAATTTTGCTGAGTCTCAACAGTTGAAGTCGGCTTCTGTTCATCCAACTCTGTATAGATAGAATAGATATATTTTAATCATTGCTTTTTCAATCAAAACTATTGTGAATTAAAAACTTACTGTATTGGGGTCCTGTGAAACAGTTCAACTTCTCCTCAACAATAAACTTTGCCATTCTCTCGATCCGAGGATTTTGGAATAGCAGGATGAAGTACAAAATAGAACAGATAACCATAATCATAGCCTCGTACCAAGCAATTTCTCCGTCCCATATGAAGCCAGTCAACAGGGCAGAATTGACGAAAAGAATTAAACAATCGCGTCCGAGAGGGAACCAATTGATTTGCACAGGTCTTATTGTGGCCAAACTTGCGACGGCTGCTACACCCAAAGTATTGTACAAGAGCGAACCAATAATGGCGCCAAGTCCCATGGGTGAGTCTGTTATAAAGGTGCTGATCAAGTTGGTGAAGAGTTCAGGAATTGTCCCAGAAATTGCCATGAAAGTCGCTGCGGCTACATCCTATAGGATGAAAGTGGAAAAATTGATGTGATTCACTTGTTAGAAGTGAAAGCTTATAGAGTGGATGAAAAATGCATTACCCGTGATATTTTCAAGTCCTCGCAGATACACTCAACTGCTGGGATGAAGTAATTGTTGCACACAACGCCCAGCATTGTGAAGAAATATATTGCACCGATAAAGTGAAGAATAATTGCTCCCTGAAGCCTCTGTTCCTCTGCACGCCAGGATATAGTGGGTAGAAAAATTGAATTTAGCGCTTACACAATTGAATCTTTTATGGGCGGTAAAACTCACGGGTAAACAAATCATCGGGCAAATCATCGATGGATGAACGATTCTCACAAATTGGATGAATATCGTCATCTGTGAACTTTGATTGCTCATTATACCAAGGATACCAGCTGAACTTTGTCGCTACCAGGTGAAAGCGTTCTAATGGAGTGAGATAAATCTCACGAATATCGTTCAGGATGGGAAATGTGGGAAAAATGTCATTTTCCAGGGAAGTCTGCTCCATTAGTTCTGGAATTTGTAAATATACATATATTCTTATATAGATCTTGTAATTTAGCTCGGGGCGTATTTTTCTAGCTATACCTCTCTGTGGGTAAGCTTCGCTGAAGCATGATAGGTCGGTCAGCAATACCAGTAACACTCCATAAAATATACACTTCAACTTCACCATTTTCGTCACAACTAGTCCCAATCTTATTGCTCAATTCGTAAAAGCTTATTTGAGAAATCCTCCAACACCTCATTAACAATTCAACACAAAATCCTCACTGGCGTGATTGAAACTAGAACGAATCTAGCTCCTGCAAGAATCCACTAAAAAATTATTGGAACTCGGAACCAGCAATTGGCAGTACCTCACTTGGGTTGTTTTCTTCATCAGCGTTACAGATCAACTAAATTTTTCCACCATGGGGCGCCTTTATATTCCAGGTCTCAAATCATAAAATCAAAACTCGGAAACAAGGCGGGGCCAGGTTGTGATTTAGTCTTTCTTTCAAAATCTCAATGAATTAAAAGGATTAGATGTGGCATTAAAAGCGTATGATGTTATCAGAAAATACCATCAAACGGCTTTAGGATTTTCCCTCATGGGAGACTCACACAAACGAGAATCTTTATCTCACGTGGCGTTTTTTGTAGGAATAGGTACTTTTATTGCGGAAAATTCTGGTCAGTCTAATAATTTGGTAACCGATTAATCAAAACTTCTTCCTCAGTAGACATTTACCCCTAGTAGATGGGGGCATATTTGTGATAAAACGTGCGAATATTCTCTGTTGTTGGCCACTAAATGCTTGTTTGATAAGGTAAATTGTGTGAAAAGATACGAAAGTAAAAGAGTTCTCGCAAACCCACCAAAATGACCTGTATCAAAAATGTAACTGAAGACATTTGTGACGTTTATTGTGAGTCATAATATTATTGTACGTCCATAGGATTCATGCTAATGGTGATGGATGATTAATTTAGACTATCTACTTACTTAAATCAGTCTTACAGATTTTTCTCACGAGTTTAGTCACTCAATGCATTACAAATAAATGTCTCTCTAAAAATGACGCTTATAAAGTATGCATGCAGCTTCATGTGAATTAACTTATCATCGGATAAATCGGTTAAAGACCTCAATTCTATTATTATTGTTTCTTGTTCTAACTTTATCCTTTAAATCCAGTCTTAAGAAAGGACTTAATTAGGTCAAATACTTAAGATGAGACTTTAATATAAAGCTCTAGAGTAGAATCAACTTATAGAATAATTCGACAGTGAATTATATAACTTAACAAAGTTCAGACTTCATCTATCGTTATCTACAGAAAAATCCATCGCGATGTCTTCAGCTGCTCTCGCGTGACCCTCCACCCACCGCACGTCCAAATTTAGTGAATGGACAATATGAGTCAACTGAATGAGAATCACGTGAAAAAGCACCCAGATTATTTTCTAATTGAATAAGAAGGATGTTAAATTTCAATACTAATACCCTTTCTCAAGTGATAACATTATGGTGTAAAGGGCACTTGGAAAAAAAATCTGGCATGGAAGTGAAATAAAAAGTTCCGGAAATTGGCAAAAAAAGGTATATTGAATGGGTTTACTATGGCAAGAAAAAAATTATATAAAAAGTGGTGAAGGAAGGAAAGCATAAATAAACGAAAGAAAATAAAGTTGGCATGTGAGTCTTGATAAGATAAACCATTAGTCAACAATATCAAATCACTTGCTAATCACTTTGGCGCGTGCTTCTCATTCAGGAATATCACTGGACTTGTATCAATCACTTGTAATCAGATACACTAGACAACAGTTGCAAGAACTTCTGTACACAAAATGCAGTGATTTCTGGTAGCATAGAGTCGTTTTATTTGAGTTTCGAATTATAATATAAACATTTGCGAGAGCTTATCACATGGGACTAAATGAATTTTAGCAATTATTGCCGGATGGGAAGAAAATGTCCATTTCGACTAGGATGGCAAATGTGATGAAGAACAGATAGATTGCAAGCAAGATAGATCCCACAGAACGTTTGAGCTCATAACGGCCGAGACTGATAACGAGAAAGAGCATCCCAACGGCAAGAAGGAGCGATAGGATTGTTACTTCAATCCCATAGGAGTGGATGTTTATGTACGTGCCCTCAATTGTGTTCCGAATAAACCACGGAAGGCCCAGCGAGAAGAGAATAGCGAGTGAATTGGCTCCCAAGGCATTGGATACCCCCATGCCACCTTCACCGCTGCGAATGGTGATGATACAAGAAATTGCCTCCGGCAAGCATCCGCCAGCAGCAACAAATGTGATTCCCATCACAGATTCTGGAATGTTGAATGTGTGGCCAATAATGGAAATCATGAAGTAGATCATGTACGAGTTGCCGCCAATTAGAATGATACACATGATAAATGTGAGCGGATACAGCTTGGGGTGGATACGTGGATTTGGCACTAGAAGGGTCAAGAGAAAGGTAATCGGCCACGTGTATAACCACCAGAGGGTTTGAAGTGTACTTCCACGTGGGATTCTCCATAAACTTTTGCCACACTCTTCAATCTCTTCGGGGGTTTTAGTTGAGAGATTTGGCATTTTCTCACTTCCTTTAACACCTTCTTCATGTGATGAATATCTCTCCAAAGGGCCCTTCCATGTGGTAGGCTGCTCCAGATCTGTTTGTAAATATAACGAATTAGATTTTGTAAAGGGGTTAGGAAGAGTAATTTGCTTTCACACATAAATCTTGCGAAGAATTTCACTGTTACTGGCGGAAACAATCAAATTATCTTACATTTTAGCGTAAAATTTTATTTCTCCGACAACGTTGGGGCAATACTGTAATCGCAATAGCGACGTTTGTCCGTTTATCTGTCTGGTAAGAGGCCAAATGGTTATAGATAGAGACTTTATGTCTTTATGTCTCAAATTCGGCCCTGGGCAGGACCAGCGCTTTCATTTCTCCGAAAATACACCCATTTTCAACAATTCTAAAGCGATTGTAATCGTTAATTTTTAAAATTTGGTTAAACCTATTTAATTACTTTTAAAATTTTAAAGATATTTTCTTGTTTAAATGAACTGGATTCAACCGATAATGAGCCAGTAAAAGTTTAAAATGACTCAATCTCTATAATATGATACCGATTTCTTCTCTTTAAGATACATATAAGTGACTTATTAAGTAGATGATATATTTCAGACTTTCATCGCAATCATTCGACAAAAACAATAGACTTTATTATCACACTAAAATTTCTCCTCCTTAGATGTAACGCGGCACTCCGCCAGGTTTAAACTTGGCCCTCACTTTAACAATGAGGAATATCATCTTAAAATGAATTTTCATTTTATCTATGCAAATTTTTTCTGAAATCGTAAATAGGTACCTTATAGCGATATTCAAATTAAAATTCAAATGGAATTGTAGTGACCCAATATTGCAATATTGAAGTTTTTGTATTTTTAACTTGTAATAGTTGTTCAATCTCAAGTTACTGTAAGAACTATGTAACTGAACATAAAAGAAGTTTTTATTATGTATGTGCAGTACATAAGTTATATAA
Source organism: Phlebotomus perniciosus (assembly GCA_918844115.2). Lineage (NCBI taxonomy): Eukaryota > Metazoa > Arthropoda > Insecta > Diptera > Psychodidae > Phlebotomus > Phlebotomus perniciosus. The sequence goes on along the minus strand of CAKKOB020000291.1, from coordinate 35,261 downwards.
AGAAAAGCTTTCCCATTTGATATAATATTTTATTATCAGTTATTTTAATTTGAGTATTAAAATGTAAGATATTTCGATTAATTCCAACGCATAAATTCATATAATTAAGTGATTAATAAAGCTTTCAATTGAACTCACTGTGAGAAGCTCTGCCTGTGCAGCAATTCAGTGTTTCTTCAAAAAACAGCCTCATGGCGCTGGATATTCGTTTATCTTGGAAGAGAATGACAAAATATAAGAAGTAGAAGATGAAGAGAATAAGCGATTCATGCCAATAAATTCGTCCATCCCACGCAATGACGGTCAACATGCTTATGTTAATGACATACAGGGAACAATCCCTCAGGAGTGGCCACCAGTTCAGCTGCACCGGTTGGACTGTCGCGAGACCAGCAAGAGCAGCGACACCGAGTGTGTTGAACAACATTGAACCGATGATTGTACCCAAGCCCATATCGGATTTCGTGAGAAAGGTGGACAAGCAGTTGGTGAAAAATTCCGGCATGGTTGTGGCGGTGGCCATAAACGTGGCAGCAGCCACATCTTTAGATATCTTCAATTGGACGCAAATACACTCGACGGATGGGAGGAAGTAATTGTCAACGACAACGGCAAGAAACGTGAAGAAGTACACGGTGGCCAGGAAGTGACAAAAAATGCCCCCTTTCAGTCTCTGGCTTTCTGTCGGGAATGGTAAGTTCAATAGAATTAGACATAGTGTCAATGACAAGGTCGACTTATGCTATGTTGCAATTGAGAATATATCTTATCTTCCTTATCTATTGGAGCGGACCAGAGACAATCACGCTATAGGGCAATTGATCAAACATATTAACAATGGGCAATTATTAGCCGTGTAATTGTCAATGTTTGTCCAGAAGGAAATAAAACGCGAATCTTTTCCTCATGATATTCAATATTTAAACACTCACGCGTAAATAAATCGTCGGGGAATTCATCAATTGACGACGGGGATTCACATGTCTCCTCTTGCGGATCTCCATTCTCACCCACACGCCAATCAATCTTTTTATAAGGATACCAGTGCCATGTATCACGCTCAATGTCCAGTCTCTGTTCAAGGGTCAGTTGAGGATCGTAAAAATAGCGTAGAATCGGATGACTCTGGTGTCTTGTTGTGTTGCTTAGCTGAGAAAGTGTTATGTCTAGAAAACAATGCAGGTCAGTCAACATCACATACTTCTTCAACTTAATCCCTCTCTACTCAATTTCCTTATGACACCCACTTGAGACACCCATTTGTATAAACACACTCCCTATGAAAAGGTGTGCTACGTCACCCCATATTCCGTCTTTCAAACACCGAAACTGTGCCCCAGAATTAAAGGCTTTCACACTCATTCCATATGAAAAAGGTGAAAAAGAAACCTACCTGTTGCTTCTTGTGACACAGCAGTGGCAAAACACACCCCAATAATTGATGAGATGATATAAATGTAGATTACTTTATGACCCATATTTGTCTTATGAATATTTTACCGAAACCTTTAAATGGGGAACTTTCAAAACTGTCTCTTCAATTTATCGATCTTGCACGCTAGACGCGTGAAATGCGACTAAATGCTTTTGATTGCAATATCTTGAAGTATTATTGCTTACTCTTTTATCTCTCAATGGGGGTGTTTTCTTTTGAAGTGCTGCACTTGTGCGTAAGATGAATTGAATGGACATAGCAATTCGAAATAAATAAGATCTCATTCTTTCATGGCAATTAAATATATTTAAAAAATGTTTTCATGTAATTTTTCAAAACATTAAGACGACGCACTTCAATATCTGTCTGAGAAAGTAGATAATCTATTAAGAGTCAATAAACTTACCTGACTTGAAATTTTATAGATATTTTGATAGCTGCTTATCAATATAAGCTTCCGGTGTTGGAATATTCCAGTATTAATCCAGTATTGGTCACAATATCAGTTATTTTGAAAGTTATCTTTGATCAAAGCTCAGAAGAAAAGAATTATGGTATTATAAACATACATATCAACTTTTTTTGTGCTTAAGTGTGTGAAAGCTTTGATTAGAAGAACATATCTTTAATTATTAAAATTTGTCAAAAAACAATCCTTTTTAGGCATTTCTTACAAACCGATAGCTCAGTGCAGGAGACTTACTACTGCCGTCAAAAGAAACAAATTAGAAAGAAATAAAAATTTATTCAAAAGAATTTTTAGGTTGATCCCTAAATGATTATTTTTATGGGATGAATAAAATTACACGACTACTCACAACATTATTTATTTTGCAACAAAACATTTTAGATATCAAAAAATTGTACATTTATATAAATTTCATGAAAAGATAGAGTCCTATAGTGCTTCTCAAGTCTTCTATGCGAAAGTAATTGAAAATCTGAACATCGCAGTATTCTTACACTGGAGTGGCATTGGGGCGAAAATTGGAGCTCTCTGAGAGTGTTGGAAAAAGTGTGTTACCAATATATAAGGTGGAAAAGAGACCATTTAACAGCCATGTTAGTCTTGTTCTGATTTATTGCCACTTAAACATAAAAGAGTAGTATAGAAAATGAAAGAGAAGTGAAAGGGGTGAGAAGAGAAAGCTATAAATTCAATATAAATACTTTGAAGCACTTTAGGTGTGTGAAGTATGAGGATGGGGGGAAATTTTCAATGATCACATGTGGGCAGGTTGACGGGAAAGAAGAAATTGAGCTCCATCATGCTGCTGACGACGAGGAAGAACACATAGAAGAATGTACAAGTGACACCAACCTTCCAGTCCAGCTTGAATTTGTTGATCAGGAGGGACACATAGAGTCCCACGAGGGCGGTAAGGAGCAGACTGGCTGAGTATGTCATACCAGATGACTTCAGCGTCACCCAGTGATCTCCTGGTGTGGCGGGGAAGACGAGAGACTTGATGAGCCATGGGAGACCGAGACAGAGCATGATGTCGAAGGTGTTTGATCCGATGGAATTGCTGATGCCCATCGTGCCGTATCCCTTGTTGGCAACTATCACGCTGGACACAGCCTCGGGCACACTGGTGCCCGCCGCCAGGAATGTCAGACCCATCACCGAGTCGGGCACGTTGAGAGTGTCCCCGATGGCGGTGATGAGGAAGGCCACCACGTATGACATGGCCCCAATCCAGATCACGCACGTGGTGAACGTGATGAGACGGAGTCGCGGGAATCGCCTGCAGTCCGGAATGGTGAACCACAGCACTAGAGCGATGGGCCATCGGCAGATGAATACAAAGAGTGATTCATCTTTCCGGGTCCAGGGGCCTCCCGCCACACAATCGTCGGATTCACTTGTGGCACAATCCTCAGTGAGGCTGACACTAACGGTGGGCTCGGTGTGGTCCTTGGTGTAGCCGTTTCGCAGTCGCTGAACACCATCAATTAGGGGTGAGCCCTCGTCCACTGTTTTTGGCGCCTTATCGCAACACTTTGGCGATGTGAACTGCTCCCCGCACGAATGCACCACGGTTTGAGCCTTGCGTGCAATCATATCATTGCAGCAAATTGCTATCAAAGTAATAAATGAAAATGTCACTCTTGAAAATATGCTTTGAAATTGATTGGATATGGTGGTGACGAGAGTCGAGCTGATCAAATTGATTTTAAGCCGGTTGCAAAATGCACGTATCGCATGGAAGTAGTTTAATTTGATATTAAAGTAGGAATTCAATTTCCTGGATGGAGAGCTCGCAGGATCAGTTTTAATCCTGAGTTTATTATTTGCAATCTAATAAATCACTCTCGACTAAAGGGTGTTAATTATAAATAACAAGGGTTTGTCTTAATCAATTAGTTTGATTTCATCGGATAATTAGAAATTTTTAATTCTATATTTTGACTGGACAATAATAATAAAATAAATCATTTATTCTTTACTTCTTTACAGAAAATACCTTTACAACCTGTTATTCAGGTACAATATATTTTAGTAATTAGGCAGCTGTATAGTGATAACAAACACATTAAGTATTGCGATAAGGGCATTAACCCTCTAAGGGCCGATGGGACTGATATGACCCATAAAATATTTATTTTTTCAATATTTCCCACCAACTTACGCTAAAATGACCACAAATGTATGCTAGATGTAATTCAGGGAAAAAATGATTCTTCAGTTTTCTATTGTAGGTGAATTATATAAAAGGCCATAAATCGAGAATTTTCAAAATCGTCGGATAATCTTTTGCCAAAAGTGGAAAGTTGACAATTTCAGAAAATTTTCAAAAATCTCGTTTATCCATTTTACCTATACAGCGTTTAAGACGCTTTGAACAAATTAAATAAAAATAAGGTCTTTTTTTGGTCTCAGTGTAAGGACTTCGCGGTTTTCAAAGGGTTGAGAATACAACTGGATTGAATAATATTGAGATGAAAAAGTCGATTTTAATGTTTCTGAAATTGCTGAAACGATGAGCTATTTTTATAATAGATTATTTGAAAAAGCTTCCAAGAAACCAAGATTTATTATTCTCTGATATTCAACCGAATTTGAATGACAAAAATATCTTATAAATATGTGTATAGGATCTGATTCAAGTTAAAGCATCTGACTCAAAAGAAATTGAATAAAGAAACAAAGATTAGAACATTAGTCATAGAACATTATCAAACAAAGCCATTTTTGATAAAATTGAGTTTTACTTTTTCGAATGATAATGGGGATTTCGAAGATATTAAAATACCTACATAAATTAATTTTGTTTTTAGGTTGAAATATATTATAAAAGTGTTTTTTTTTAAGAAAACATTTTCATCTTGAAGTGTGCTTTATAATGTTATGAGTAACTCAATATATATTATATGTGTTATATGTATCTGAGAATTACGAAAGAAAACTTACCAACAATGTAGATAATGTACGCAGAGACCAAGCACAGCGCCTCATACCACATCACTCTGCCATCGTAGAGGGTGGCGATGAGGGCAATAACAGCGAATCCGTACATGAGACAGTCCCTGCTCACTGGCCACCAGTCGAGGAGGACAATCTGTCCGGCAATGAGGCCGCAGCACGCGGGCACGGCGAGTATGTTAAACACAGCCGATCCAACAATCGTACCCACACCAAGATCTCCCTCCGTGATAAACGTGCCGACACAATTAATAAATAATTCGGAGCTGGAGCACGCGGCCGCCATGAATGTGGCTCCGGCGATATCCTTCTTCATTTTCATGCCTGCGTGACATATTTCAGAAATTAAATATCTAACACCAGTAGTGTCACGAGAAACGGAAATTGGACGATGCCTATCAACTTACTGTCGCACATGGATTCAATGGCCGGCACAAAATACTCATCGCACACAATGGCCAGGAGCCAAAACAGGTAACACACGAGGACAACGTGCACAGCTATCCACCCACTCTTGCGCTGCTCCCGCGTGAGTCCGTCCGATGGGAATTCGATGATTGCGGCCGGAGTGCAATTCAATTCTACTTCCTTCGCTCCATTGACCTTTGTGCTTACTCGCGCAATCGTATCCAATCTCACTGAGTGAATCTCAGGCATGTCCCCCATAAAGCTCACCAGTTGACTAGGAACACTGTGGGCTGTTTATACAGTTGGGTGATAAAATTATTGATGCGTCCCCACATTATTAATTTGATTATCCATCCACACTCACCAGATACGACGAAACTTTTTGATTGTCCATTTGCATCACCAGTGTTTGGGATCACAAGATAAAATACTGTTACGCCCAGAAATATGAGAATCCTCAGTAGAAAAGTCACTCTTGTCTGAATTCTCCTCGATATTCTTGTCTTCATACTTGGTCAGCCTCACTCTTTGGCGGCGGTTTTGTCTGTTGAGCAGAATAAAAAGAGAGAACGAGAAGTAGATAAGAGTGGAATGTTTGATAGGATTAAGTATAAATGGGAATTTTATATGGCCAATTTACCTTTGTGGAGAAAAATATTGCTCAAAATCTTCTTTAATGCTTGATTAATTGTCATAAAAGCATCTCCTGTTTGGAGTATATCCTAAGGAAGATTCTAAATCGCCGACGCGACACTTTGAACACTTTAATTGTACACCAGGGGAAAACTTTTTGACCAATTTAGCGCCAAGTTGCCGGCTTGTTCACAGTTTGGCGTGTCAATTGTGAGTGAGGGAAATGAAGGAGATGCCTCTGGTCTTTCTTATACACAAAAAATTAGGTAGATGGGCTCTTATCTTATTTGCTCATGTACACACTTTGAACGGAGAGTCTCTAATCACTGTACCAATAGATAATGAGAATTAAACTAATGAAGATGTGTCTCGTCTCAGCTGCACCAAATGACTCAATCCACTATCTCAAAGTCCTGCTTCGCCAACAGTCCAATTGCATATCGGTAAATCTTGCCCAATCTGCTTGGATGTGTGTGTATTGAAAAAAAAATCGATCTTGTTAAGAGATTAACAGTGTCAACAAATTTATTTGGAATCATTCAATTTTGTGGTGTTGAAAAACAAGTAATTAGAGAGAAAGAGGAAGTGGTAGACGAGACTAGAGAGAATAATGTTTTTTTTTGTTGGTAAATCTAGTCTAGAGGAAGAAGGCACGACTTGGCAAGAGAAATTTTCCATCGAGAGACATAAAAGCTTACAATTACATTAATATATTCCCTAAATATTTGTAATGCACATTGTAGTTGGATTTAGGATCTAATCTCTACGCGTTATTCACGTTATTACATAAAATTACAAATATTTATAGCATTTTCTGGAATATTTACATTGTTATATAAAAATAATCCACTAAATATAACATTTCTTCATTAGATTTTAAATAATTTTCTGATTGTATATAATACAGATCTCATGAAATATAACCGCAAATACAGAAAAAGAAACTTGTGTAAATTTAGGGAAAATGTGGAAATATTAAAGTTTGTGAACAGAATAGGATATATAGGAAGTGGGCTAAAAGTGTCTTTTCAGCATTAATATAAATTAAATTATGAGACGAAATGTCTTATTACAATGAAAGCTTTTCTCATTTGGTATGTGTTTATCATTTTATCTTATGAAATTCTTTTCACGAAAATCCTACTTAATTCCTTCACGTATACGCATAAAATTTCTAGTCTGTCTTTTGCGAAATTTCAACTGGAATACGATATAAAGTCTCACATTAGAAGCTCTTACGTATTATTGGGGAGGGTCTAACAATGCAACTTTGAGGACTACTATCCAAAGACCACGAAATCATTGAAATTACACAGAGACAAATCAATGGCAAGACATGACTATAAAGTCGTCGAAAAGTGTGTCTCGGCTTACAATATGTCTGGAGACTTTTTTTTGGAGACATTGGCACTAAAAATCTCTATATGAGATTTAATGATGCGTTACATTTACAACATAATATTTATTTTACTAAACTATTATAATAGAATCCCCAAAGAATTATACTGCTAAATACACAATTTTGAAATCCCATTTTAACAACAGCAAAAAAATATCATTTTCTCTCTTTACAAGTATAACACATACATATGTATCTAACAAAATAAAATTAACATAAAATTATATATATATAAACATAAAAATTATCATTAAAATACTTTTAAACTAGTCTTTTTGTGTCTGTGGTGTGATTTTTATGTCTTGTCTTGTTCTTTTTTTGGGTTTGAAAAAAATCAATATATATTATTTCCCCTTCTTGATCATTTTTAGCGCTAAATTTGCGCTTTCTGCTCTTTATCTCAAAACATAAATCTCAAATAGAAAAAAAGAACAAAATTTCTGTTTCTGAGAAATTCTCTCTGTCCCTAAAGAAAAAAAATCGATATATAAATTAACAAAAGTCTAACGTGGATTCGTGTAGTGTGTTATGTGTGTGTATTATGTTTTTCTCTCAGTGAAAGGTGGGCGGAAAAATGCTCACCGGCCACAGGTGGGCAGATTGACACGGAAAAACACATTTAATTCAATTAAACTAGCTAGAATTAAGAATACCGCATACATGATGAGACAAACATGTCCAACTCTGCGATCGAGGCGATATTTGTTGCATGAAAACGTTATGTAGAGCATCAGGAGGGTGGATAGGAGGGAGATGGCCGAATACTCGAGTCCAGCTGAATTGATGCCCACCCAGTGGTGGCCGGGCTCAATGGGCAGGAAGGCGGCTTTAATGAGCCATGGCAGACCCAGGCATAGCAGAATATCGAACGTGTTCGATCCAATTGAATTGCTTATGCCCATTGATCCGTGCCCTTGAAAGAAGTTAACAATTTTTAGTCTTTATATGGGTACGATATGCTTAAATTCACATTCTCACCTTGTTTCGCCACAATGACACTTGACACGGCCTCCGGGACGCTCGTTCCCGCTGCCAAAAAGGTGATACCCATCACAGAGTCGGGAATCTTGAGGGTGTCACCTGCAAAATAAATTGGCATATCGATTGTGTGAAAAATCGACGGTGTTTGACGATGAGGAAGATCAGATGAAAATTGTCACAATTGATGGATGAGTTCTCTATACGCTTGAAAGAATATGCTCTGTTCAGGTTGATTTGGGGATAAGTTGAAAGGGAATATCAGAATGAGCGCGTGTCTCGGAAACTGATTAAATTATCTTGATGGAGATGTGTCTCTTCAATATTTCACCTTAATTTAACCAATTGGAATGCAATTACCATAAAATTAAAAAGGAAGAATTTAGTAAATTTAAATTGGACATTGGGTGCGTCATTCGTGATATGGAAGTGGAACCCAAATCTTTCTGGGAGAAATGAATGAAAATTTATCATAAAGCAGTTACTACATATCTATAGTTAGTTTATTTAAATATTTGGATTGAGAGTTCGCATTTGAAATGTTATGTTATCATCCAAAGATTACATTTTGCTATTAGAGTTAGCAAGGAAAAAGATATAAAAGGCCCACAACTTTTGCTCTTTGAAGTCAGTATTTGAATTTCACTTGAAGGGAACTTTTACGATGCGTTTTCTTTTTAAAATAGTCTTCGTGATTGGACTAGGTCTTCTTGGTAATTGTTATTTTAATATTTAATACATATTCTCGGATCTGACCTTAAAATATTTTAATATTGTTTATAATATCTCTAGCCCGATTTTTCGGAAGTTTAATTGAACTCTTTAGTGATGTCAACAGCCATCCCAACACCATTGATATGACTGAAGATGGTAGAGATAATTTAGAAGTTGACCTTATTTGCAACCAAATCAGGCAGATACTAGCAGAAACTCAGACGGAGGACATTAAAGCACCAATTAGGGTAGAACTTCTGGGTGTATGCAACATTTTAGAAAGTTCAACAAATATTTTTGATCCAAAAACATTATTGCAGAAATTCACGGATTTGTTCAATGTTATCAAAAATTCTTTGTTCTTCAACTGATAAAAATAAATAATTGCATTTCCTCACCGATTATCGTAATCATCCAGGCGACCAGGTAAGACAGTGACCCAATCCAGATGATGCACATGAGGAAGGTCATGGGAAACCACTTCTTCAGTCGCGGCTTTTCACAGTCCGGAATGGTGAAGAAGAAAACTAGGTGGATGGGCCAGGTGATGAACCACACGAATTGCCTGAAGCAGCTGGCCTCGCACGGATAACGCAACAGTGAGAAGTTCTGATTTATCTCCTCTGGCTCTGTCACCTCCTTCGCGTCCAATTTGCCCACCGTCGCCCCCTCTGCGTCTTGCTTCACATCCACAATGGCATTTTCAGGAGAGTCAGTGGCTGGTGGTGGTTCAGGCACTCGCACCGGCGTCGTCTTGGATTGCGTGTCAATGGCCGAGGTGAGCTCATTGTTGCTCGCGTCAATGTGGGTGATGTTCTTGATGTTGCCATTCTGCTGGAAGTGCTCTATACGGAGGGGTAGATGAGCCTCCAGGGTCTCTGTTGTGGGTCAAATCACAAGTTAGGCACTCCTGCAGAATGTTTGCATTATTTCGGATAAATTACCCATCTCCCTACTGCTCTTCGATCGAATACTCGCTGTGCCATCGTGAGACCTACGTTGTCGTGCGTGCTTCAAACTACCTACGAGAAAATGTGCCGAAGGGCATGAATGTGAATGTGGGTTGTGCATGAATATACGCCCAAAACCGCACAAACAATGTAGAGAAAATTTAAATACTAAAGTGAATTTTAACGCGGAAAAATTATTGGTGAAATGATCCGTCTTTCCCAAGCCACCAGAAGAAAATTAAATTATGCATGTGCACACACGCAAAAACTGCATGAGTTAAATTGTGAAAATTACCTCTTGCACATTTCTGGAAGGATTTATCGAAATACATAACAGCGATGTAGACAATGTAGAGTAGCACGAGCGTTAGTGCCTCATACCATTCTACCCGTTCGTCGTGAATTATGCAAATGAGGATGGCAACGGTGATTCCATATGCTAAGCAATCCCTCGTTAATGGCCACCAATCGAGCGGCACCACCTTTAAATTGATAAAGATAAGCAGCATGTGAGATGTTGGGAAGAAATTCTATATATCTTTTTTTTTATCTTTTGTGAAGAACTGGCCCCTCACCATGCCAGCACCGATGCCACAGCACGCCGCCACGGCGAGAATGTTGAATACAGCTGATCCCACTATGGTGCCTATCCCAATATCACCCTCCGTAATGAATGTCCCAATCACGTTGACAAAGAGTTCGGGGGCTGATGTTGCTGCCGCCATGAATGTCGCTCCCGCCACGTCATTTGACATATTAAGTGCTGTACAGGAGATACAAGTCGCCAGTTAAAGTCCGGGCTGTGCGGTATTAAATGCCCCCCATATATGCCCCATAAGACTGCAAATGCAATTGCACCTACCTTGACATATTTTCTCAACGGCAGGTACAAAGTATTTATCACAGACAACAGCCAGAGCTGCGAATAAATACAAACTGCCGACTATGTGAAGCACCACAGCACCAGCTTGTCGCTGCTCCTCCGTGAAGTAATCCCTGGGAAAGTCATCAATTGCTGGCGGGGTACAATTTAAACCTTAATTGGAAGAAATATGAAACGTATTAATAAGCGTTTGACTGGAAAAAAGCTTAATGGAGAAATGTAACTTTGAAGAAAATCGTCAATTAATGCAATTTTACTTTGGAATTCGACTTGAAAGCAGAACGTATTGAATCTAGGATACAGAATTAGGTAATTTCACTGAGGACAGATTCTTATAATAAATGGCATCTTTTTGCAAATATAGCTCAGTTGATGAACCCCTTTTCTAACTTATCATGTGATTATTTTTCATCACGTGAAAATTTCAAAAAAAATCAGCCTATAGATATGCGTGATAGAAAAGACAAAAAAAATATCAAAAATAAAAAAGCCATGACAAATATTGGATTATAGGAATAAATTTACAAAATGTTACTTCGTGCAGCATTGAATGAATTGCTCTCTTTATTTTCCATCGCTACATGGCGTTTATTTTAGGCGGGCATACACAAAAGAGCTCTCAAAATAACAGCCTACGAAGCCCCTTTATTGGCTTTCAATGAAAATTCGCTGCAAAAATTGAAAAAAAAATTCGGTATGTGATGTTTTTTTTTCTATCGCAATCAACAAACAGGTGATGTTGGTGAGCGACAGAACAGAGTCTACAAATGAATCTCTAATTAAAGAGAAATACATAGGGAGGCAAATATTGTGCTAAATCTATGGTTCTACATGAGTAAATCCAATAAATGAGAATAATTGAAATGTTGTGTTCGGTAAACGAAAAATGTTGCCCACTGTTGAGCATTCTTCTCCAATGTACGGTCTTTCAGTCTCACCTGAGATTGTGTTGAAAATGAGCTTTTGTGGAAAAGAATCGGCGTAAATTCAGCCAGTCAAAATTGCAAATTTTCCGATGAAGAGCAAAAAAATAGTGGGAATTCGCAGGTGGATTGAAACGAGAATCATGAACAATTAATTTTTCTCCCATTTCCGTTGCAATTTTCACGAGTTTGTCGGCTATTTTTTTTTATCTACTCTTTACCGCATATTTAAATACAAAACGCATTATCTGATCACAGACAGAGAGAGAAGGAGAGAAAGAGAAAAAAATTAACATACAAAAGACATTTTTATACGGCTAATGTTGACTGTATATATTTAATCTTTTCTCGGATGGCAAAGAGGAATGTAATTAGGAGATTATAACTATTGTCTATTTATGACAAAATCATCACGTGCTACTTGAGGTTAATTTTTGTGCTATTACGCGCCTGTGGAAAATGAAAAGGAAGATCTAATATCTTAATTAGAAGTGTAATTGGTTCTTCTATCAGAGCACCAACATCAAAAGCGACCGAGAGTAAATTCTCTAATGATATGGCAAAATGTGCTAAAAATCTTTGCATGTCGAAAATAATTGAGGAATTCAACGGAAGTTTATAAGCATTATTATAATAAAAAATTCTCACTGCATATATTTAACATGTCTGATGAGTGCAACGCATAGGCGCGAAAATAGCGAAATGTTCACTAGATTGTGATTTCTTTAAAAATTGTGCCTTTCATCAATTAGTTGGATGACCTTATTGTCGTCTTATAACAGTCTCTCACTTGCTATTGATGAGTCGTGAAAGAAATAGAATTTTTACTAATTAAGCATCACTTGCCATGTATCTCGATGAATTGATCGTAAAATGTGTAAAATTGCCACAATGAGAATTTATCAATGGGGAGAGATGGGACAGAGGAATATAGTTGTTTTGCTGAAGAATCTTCTGACTAAAAATAGATTTGTCTTATTCATTTTAGATGCTATCGGAAGAGTCCCCGTCTCAATTGCATCTCTTAAATGTAAATGAGTTGGGACAATGTTGGATGATCTTGTCGGTAGCGGAAAATGCAACTTTGGACTCGAGTGTCTCTCGAAAGCTTGATGATATTTTCCTACATATAGCAAACTATAAATAATTTCACATGATAAGAGGACAAACGTGCTTCAATGGTGATAGAGACAATGAATGAGCGTGATAAATTCAGAAATTTATTCCTTGAGAAAATATGGCGGGGTGGCGAGACTTGTTTGAGCCATAGTCTGTGCTAACAATATCCTGGAAATTGGGAACAAATTTAGATAAAATGTCTTTGATAATAAAGTTTTTAGAGCTTTTATTCGTCTATTGTTATCATATAGCAGTAAATGAGCGCATTTTCAATTTGATTTCAGAAAGTTTCATTTTGAATTTGTGTTACAAGAAATGTTCCGAAAAGATTTATCTGTCTCATCTTTTTAAAATATTTTTGAATTTAAATATTTCGATAAATAATTTTCGGTGAATTTATCTGTCTCTGAAAATAAAGCATGTTTTTTGATTATTTTTTGCTAAATCTTATGACTCTTCTTAAGCTATATTTTCCAAACTCATCTAAACTTACTTTTAAAGTCGTTAAAATGAATTTTTTTTTTCTTCATCAAAGAGATTTTCTAGGTGAATTGACAATAGATTATCTTGAAATTTTAATTTTTATGTCCCATGCACTTTGAGAAGTTATTGCCTGGTTGAATGAAGTGTTGTGAGAAAAAGCTCCCATCTCATGGGTGGCTCGTGTAGTCATATTATCCTATAAATTCTCTCTCACTCACATCAGGCCTTAGCTCTGGGGGCTAAGAGTACTCAAGTCTAGTTTTGCGTTTGCTGTATGAGATGTTGTACCGAAATGTATTTGGTTAGGAAGGAGGCATATTGTGTGCAGTTTTATTGTGGTTGATTAGGAAATCAGGGTGCCACTTAAGTCTTTGTTATGGAGTTAAAAGATGCTTTATAAGCTGTGTGTTTTTCTCTCTCTCACACACTCTGTCATTTATTCCTACTTGTGACTCTCTGGCGAAATGAAATATATTCTTCTTTTGCTCACTTTTGATTAACAATAAAATATTGATGTAGATTATTTGCTATTGAACTCCTCAATATGGTTTTAATCCATCATCAAGAGAGAGGCACTTCTTTACAAGTTATCGGATGTTTTCGCCCTCTTGAGCTCTTTATTCTTTCTTTTTTTCCCCTTTGAATTTTTATCCTATTGGGTATCTTCGTGCTCTTTTGATATTAAGATCAGCCACTTTCAGAATGCCTTTTCTTCCTGTGGAGCACTGTCGAAATTCACACTTTTTGAGCTTCTAAGAGGGGAAAAAGGAGCACTTATGTACATGGATATATATTGAAGGGAATTTCTGATGAGGGTTTTTAAAAGTTCTTCTCGTATGTCAAACCCTTATGGTGAATGGACGAGAAGGAGCCGGAAGAGAGAAAGAAATTTCTCGCAATACATATCAAGTCTGATAACATGGTAAAGAGAGTGATATAGAGATAATATTGTCGGTTGAGTCCCGTGTAACTTCTCTTAATATTTGATTTAACTTAATTGAATCAACACAAATGTCTTTCCACTCGCCGTGGACTCTTCAATATGCATTCGAACAAGTGTTATGTGTATCTATGATAATAAAGTTTCAGCATCCTCCATAATGTTACACTCTCTTTTTTTTTCTTATAAATTGTAATAATATCAAATTGTTTGCGCAAAGAGACACTGTGCGTGCGAGAAATAAATGGTGGAGCAAGAAGAAAAGAAAGAAATATTTCTATAGTTATTTCAATTTGTTGCACTTTGACTTTTATATGTTTCAATTTGAATTTATACAGCGAGATCCTTGAAGATGATTCGTCAACTTGATTCTTTCTCTCACACTATCTGGTTTAGTCTGGATGTGGGAGACGATGGTGATCCATCATTATAAGAAACACCAAGAAATATCACTACTTATATCAGCTTTTTCCGCGTTCAATATTGATTTTTTGTCACATTAACGAGCAACTGATAAACTTTCGGCCAAATAAATCTGGTTAATGTTGATTACTTTTTTGAACACTTTCGTTTGCGTTTTTCTTTTTCTCACTACATCTTTAACCATAAATAATTGCAATGAAATTTTTTCTCTGACTCTCGACACAATGTAGAAAAATGATGTCTGGAAGTTAGCCGTGATTGAATGATGTTCGGAGCACAACGTATTAAACTATATTTTTTCATTGGATGATTTTTACGAGGGAGACTCGAATTAAATTGCGCGCTTATATAATTTTTTTTAAAAAAGAGTGGCTAAATCACTCTTTGTTAAGAAAAAAAAGGTGGTTTAGGGAAGTTGGTGGAAGATAATAAAGTCCGTACCATTATTCCTCGCGAGACCCCAGTAGTCTTCCATCTTGATATCTTGGTAGTCACTGGCAAACTGATGGTGTTAGATACTCGCTAATTTTTTCTGATCAACACACTGTATGTTTTCTTACTTGTCTCTGTGCCTCTGCCCAGCGTGAGAGAGAGAGAAGTGCCCCATTCCAAGTATATTCCAATTATTCCAATACACTCCCCACTCACACTTTTCAACTACATCCAGCACCAACTACCGAACAATCGCACGTCCAGACTCTGGAGCTACACCAACTCTGATTGTGTTTGATCACTCGGAAAAGTGCCCTCCAGCTGTGGCCATACATTTGCACAAAATATACTTAGTTGGGAAAAGAAGTAAAGAAAAACTTCCAATTATTGTCCAAGACATTTTCAATTTCTTATCGCTTCCATTCCCTGACTCACTCTAATCTCCCTAAATACACTCGTACGATATCTCTTATCCTCTATTTAGAAAAAAATTCTTTGACTCACCATTAATTTCTATCGACTTTTCTCCTTCTACCCACTGAGAAGGGACTTAATGAGTTTGCAGAGTTAGTAAAGTTATCTTAAAGCATCACCTTGCTGAGATTTGCAGAGATTAAATTCACTTGGTACTTATTAAGACAAATTAATCTTCATATACGAGTTATTCGCATTATTAACTAAGACCTCTTATCAGTTGTATATACAGATAAGTGATAAATGGTAAGGAGGGGAAAAATTTCGAGCCAATTTTGATTTTTCAGTCAAAAAAAAATATGGATATGTTCAATGAGAAAAGAATGAACCAGCATGAAATATTTTTGAAAAGTATGTTAAGAATCAACATAATAAAAAGTAGTCAAAAGGATATAATTTATTTTATTCAAAAAATTCTTCAAGTGATTTTCAGATATTCAATTTGAAACCCAAGGCAGTTTAAAGAAACAATTGATATGTAAGTTTTCTCCAAGGTTTCCCCATAGACTCAAAAGTCAATAATTTATTTTAATTATTATAATTTTCTTAAATTTTTTAAATAATTTATTTTTATTGTGTGACTAAAAATATACGAAGCATAGGAGATCGAATTAACGAGAAAATTTTATATGGAAATTGAAATTCAAATAAAATAATTGTATCCTACTTGTATTAAACATCTGTAATTTTAACTTATTTCCATCGTGTTAATTTAATTGCACGGCTTCACCTTGTCTACCGGTTTTCATGATTCTTCTTTCACTGTACTTTTCGTCAAAGTTAATTTTTGCCCATGAGTAATGTCTTAAGGTAAAATTCAAAATTAATTAATTTATTATGAAAAAGAAGTGAGTTCAAAGTATAATAATTTTGCAGAGTGCTCCAACGCGTTGTGTCAGGTAAGGAGATTAGGGTTAGTTTGAATTGGAAAATTTGTATTTTAATGAGTTAAGTTTGTCAAAGTCTCATAACTCATGCAAGAAAGAAATTCGCAAAATCACAGATTGAACATCCACATTATAGTGCTACTAGTGCTAGATGAATAGAAACACCTGAAAATTATCGTTCCCAACCTTGAATAAACCGTCAGACGTAATCGACGTAATTGATTAAAAATTATAACATAAACGATATGTGTATTGTGTATCTTTTAAATGTGTAAATAAATATTAAATATAATAATAAAAATATGTAATTGGATTTATTCTCGAGATATACCAGTCCACCAGCTCTAATCACTGCTCCGAAGTCTCTATCTGCAACCGTTTGGCGCCCAGCTTCAATAACAGACTATCACACGTATCACACTGACTCACGAACAACACAGGACAAACGGCAGAAATATGGATTGTAGTATTGCCCTCACGCGCTCGTGAGTGCGTGTCGGGGCAATAAAATCATGATTTGCTAATTAAACTCTTCCAGAAAAGTATGACTTTTTATGAATGGAAATTCCACACAAAACTCACCTGCTGATTAAACTTTCCGAGGTCGTTCTCATTTTCTTTAGACAAGAAATTTATTTACACTTTATTACTTTCTGGTGTAAAAGGTGATTAACATCTGGGGATTCTTCACCTCAGCAGATTTTACTAATTTCTTATCGCACGGGCTTATCGCAAATACGTTCTTTAGTTATTTTTAATTCAAATTAGAGTCTTGTTCGAATTATTTGATTTCCCGCCCAAATGTTTTCGAAATTCGAATGTTCAATGCTGCTTGCAGCATATGCATGATGGTGATAGTGTGACGGACGGAATATAGGTGATGGTGAAAAATCAAAACAAAGCAATATTTTAGTGTTTTATCACTGATAAAGATGTCCTTGTTAATTAATTCCATGCTGGACAATAAGAGTGAACTGGACTTTAGTAAAATGTGCCGTTCCTGCATGTGCCAAAAGGTGGGAAGAGCAGAAAATGAGGAATGAAAATTTTCTTGGCTCAGAGATTCACACTCGCCTATTTAAGAAAATCCTGAATTGTTAATTAATCAATCTTTCATGTACTTCCTGTTCAGGTGGAAATGAAGTCAATCTTCGGATCCTGTCTAGATGATATGTTAAGGACAGTGTCTTGTGTGGATGTGGAGAGAGGAGACGGTCTTCCGGACAAGCTGTGTATTCAGGTAAAAAAAAATGAATTTAAAAACTGATTAAGGACAGTCTCTGATGGTTTTCTTGTCACAGTGTGTCCTGCAGGTGAGCAGGGCATTCACCTTTAAGCAGCAGTGCCAGAAGGCGGACGCCTCCTTCCGACTCTACTTGATGAAGCACATCCCGGAGGACTTTCCCCCTGATGAACCATCTAAAATGCCTGAAATTGAACCCCAACAAGTCTCTCAGCGCTCTCAGCCCTATAATGTAAAACTCGAGAAAGAGTCGGAATTCCAGGAGAATATTCACAACCATGAGGAGATTGTGGAGGAGAGTGTCTACTTCGATGACACTCTGGCCACAACTGAGGACATCCCATTTGATAATCTCCATATCCAGGATGAAGGGATTGAGTTGACAAAAGTGGAACTCCTACCGGCAGATTGCTGTGACGATGTCCTGACCACAGACCTCATCCAAGCCTCCGCTGAGGATCATCCAGGA
Organism: Phlebotomus perniciosus; assembly: GCA_918844115.2. Taxonomy (NCBI): domain Eukaryota; kingdom Metazoa; phylum Arthropoda; class Insecta; order Diptera; family Psychodidae; genus Phlebotomus; species Phlebotomus perniciosus. The sequence goes on along the minus strand of CAKKOB020000291.1, from coordinate 17,041 downwards.
GAGACCCTTCCGGAGCCAGAGAATCGCTTTGAGTGTCGTGAGTGTCACAAAGAGTTCGCGGACAGCAAAATTCTCAGGCGTCACAGCAAGACTCACCTCGTCGTGAAGCCGCACGAGTGCCAGATTTGCGGCAAGACCTTCGCCGAGAGTTCCAACCTGACGAAGCACAAAAAGAAGCACACCGGAGAGCTGCGGAATACCGTGGGGAAGCCCAATTTGTGTTCTGTGTGCGGAAAGAGATTCAAGTGGGCTAGTTCCCTCTCTAAACACATGAAGCACCACACGAAGCACAAGATTCTCACTTGCCCGTACTGCCCGAAGTACTACGTGGAGGCGAGATCGCTGAGCATCCACATGAGATCGCACACGGGTGAGAAGCCCTTCGTGTGTGAGGTGTGCAATAAGGGATTCACGCAGCTGTGCAATCTCACGAAGCACATTCGGGTGCACACGGGCGAGAAGCCGTACATGTGTCCGGTTTGTGGGAAGGGCTTCAAGCAGAGTGGCTACGTGGCTATTCATCTGCGCACGCACACCGGAGAGCGCCCGTATGTGTGTCCGGACTGTGGTCGGGGCTTTGCTGGCTCCAACACACTCGCCATCCATCGGAGGAGCCACACTGGAGAGCGTCCGTACGCTTGCTCCGTCTGTCCGAAGCGCTTCGCCCGCCACGAGACGGCCGTTATCCACCAGAGAATACACACTGGTGAGAAACCTCATGTCTGTCAACTCTGTGGACGAGGATTCAACAGTTCAGGCCATCTCTATGGACACATGAGGTCGCACAACTCCAACAAACCCTACGAGTGCGACATCTGCAAGAAGAGATTCAAGAGCAGCAGTAGTCTCAATGTAAGTGCTCGTCTTCTGGGAATAATCAATCAATTGATTACATCGAGGGCATCGAGGGTAAATAATAGTGATTTCACGGTTTTTCGAAACTCAAAAACTCATAATTAGAGACCTATTATTAAACTGTTCCATAAGACAAAGACTTGAACATTCCCAGTGAAGTATATGGCTTTAGTGGGAACTTATTTTGTAACACTTGAGGTGTTTATTTTTGCCATTAGGTGGTTTAATATTTTCGACGGTCCCAAACTGAATTGCTAACTCTTAAGGAATCTCTAGTATAGTTAGCATAGTTCAGTTTGGGACCGTCGTTTTATACGCTGGACTGATATTTCCACCTCGGAAGGTCATAAGAATCCTTACTTAGACCTTTTAAAAACGTTACAGTAGCCAGACCTCTGACCTATTCAGGTTGAGATTTATCAATTGGTAACGTAAATTAATTGTTATGGGGATTTTCAGGTGCACATCCGGAGCCACACAGGAGAGAAACCCTACACCTGTAATGTATGCAAGAAGAGCTTCTCCCAACAGTCCACCTTATCCACTCATCAGTTGACTCATCTCAACACAGGAACCTTTGTTGTGGGCGAGAATCAAATTCTCCAGCCCAAGGGAGACGACAGCGAAGTGCAAGACCAAGTTGTTGGGTCTTTCTAGAAAGCATCCTTAAGGACATCGAAATGCTAATGGCCTGAATTTTTGCTCAATTGTAAGATATCAATCATAAATTAGGATTAGGATCAAAAGAATATTTTGAATTGCAATAAAGTTTCAAAATAAAAACAGTTATTCTTATTTTAAGAGATTTCTATCGAAGACAAGAACCTTCTTAACTTAAAATTCTTCATGTCTGGTACAATTAACTTAACCCATTACTGTCCAGTAGTGCGAAAATGCACCAGTACTTTGCGATTTTCCTTACACGACCGTGAAACTCGTATCAGCTCGCACCTTAGCAAATATGTTAGTCGCATTAATTATTTTTGGTTTGGCCTAATTCGGATATTTACCTGGATTTTGAGACCATAACGCAACGCGAGGCAACAAAAATTGTAATCTTCTATTTTAAGAGACTTAAGAGAAATCAATAAAATCGATATAATATTTCAAAGTGATTTCAATTATTTTTTAACGATTATTTGACAGGAAAAATAGATTCTACAGTGAAAAGTGCATTTTCATTGGTGTTGCATTTTCTTATCTGTTATTTAACAAATTGTCAAATTGTGCAAAAATGCTCCTGTATCTATTATACAACCTACAAATTGCAATTTTTTTACTCCTGCCTAAATGTAGTCTCTGGATGAAGTTTCATGGATTTTGGCCCAGTAGTTTAGATTAGGACAGTACCTAATGGGTTAAGATGATTTTGATTTTAATCTAATGTGCAAAAAACATCATCCACAAATATTCCATAACTTATAACAATCCAATAACCCTATAAATATAGGCCTAGGAGAGTCTGTTCTTATCTCCTTTCTTATCTCATACAAATCAGCTTCATTTTCAAGCATTTGAAGAATTTTGGATTTTCACTGTTACGACGCCCCACAGAACGAGGCGCGAGGTGCCTTATGTAATTTTATGTTCTGCAGGCTCTCATGATCTCCTCTTCACAAGAATAACTTTTCACATGTTTCTCTATATATAGGGGTTATTCACGTGAGTTTTCCTAAGGTAACCTCTCTTTGCCCTAGTAGTATGTATGTGTGGTGTTTCTGTGTGTTGAGAGGGAAATGATATCCTAAAATAACAAAATCACAAGCATATTAGATTCCATATATAATGTTGGGAAGAAACCATACCCTATAGGAAAAGCTAAAGAGTCAATTTGAATGGTTACAAAGGAGGGCTTACAGCTCAATTTGAGGGTTTTAGTTATAGGATTTTCTTTTCCATAACTTGCCGAAAATTGTAATATTAGAAAAATATCCGCTCAAATAAAACTTTTTTACATTTTTCTTTAATATCTTTACAATCTGTTCTATTTCAGTAATCTTAATCTAATCCGGCTATAATGGCCACATTCGTAATATTTTCTTTTTCCTGCGATGATATGATGCGACGAATAATCCAACTGTAAATACCAGTTATTTTTACCATTCAGCATTTCCGCGAGTGGAAGCATATCTAGGTAGGTACATAGTATTCAATCTATTATACATATAATATTATATTACCTTCTGAAAAAAATCTACATGAATATTTTGTTTCGAGGGTTTTGAGTTAATTAGTGTTGATAAAAGATTTCCTACTTGTTCCAACGGAGCTTGATTCGTGTTGTCAATTTTCATCTCCTAATTCGATTATCCTTCCGGTTTATTTGGGAAATTTGATGAAAATTCCTTCTCTTTTTGGAAAACGTTCCGGGTCCACTAATTTTAACTAAATTATTTCTCAAAATTCTCTTTAATCATACTTGGTTCGACATAAAGGATTTTAATAATTCTCACAGAAAATACATTCGGTCAATTAATTTCTTAAACAATTTCTCAAGTGAATACATAAGTTGTTTCGAATTACGACTTAATAAGACGAGAGTTTTTGCATCTCGCGTTTCGCGGATTGTTGTCGTAATTGCTGGCTAATATCTACATACTCTATTTCACTTATATTTTGATAATGTATGTCATCAAACAAATGGTAAAATATCATGATGCATGCGTAATGGAAGAACATATAGTATAAAGTTTTAGGGTTTTAACAATATAAATATAAATTATCGGAAATCAGTAACAAATCGTGAAGCAGACCTTAAAGGATTTCCAAGAAAACTTTTCCTCTTATCTGTTATGGGGTTGATTGATCAGAAATCCTCCAAAGGGATTGGCACCATGAGAAATTCTACTTGTGTAGGATGCCTGGATACACTTTTGGTCCATAGACAACTTCCTCCTCCGGCGTCTCTATGATGGTCTTAAGGTGGTTCATACTTCCGCATATAATGAAAATTACTTAACTGGACATGAGGCCGATTTGTCAGAAATTCTCCAAAGGGATTGGCACCATGAGAAATTCTACTTGTGTAGGATGCCTGGATACACTTTTGGTCCATAGACAACTTCCTCCTCCGGTGTCTCTATGATGGTCTTAAGGGGGTCTAAACTTCCACATATAATGAAAATTACTTAACTGGACATGAGGCCGATTTCTGGAAAAACCAAATAAATTTATATCAAATAATTTGGTACCTACCATGTGAATGAGCGGTAAGATTTAATTTTATGCCTCAATATTTTGGAAATTAATTTTTGGACTTATGGAATCGCGGGAATCGCAATATGTTGAAGATTTGTGGTTTGGGAGTGATCTGGCTTATTCACATATGCATACCCTATAATATTTAGATTTAGATGTGTCCTAAAACACAATGTGCTATGTTGTAAATTTATAGCTAAGTCTTAGTAACTTGTATATCATTAAATAAATATCTTAAATATCTTTGTTTTTAAGAATATTACTTGATGCTTCTACGAAGGTCTTTCCCATAACGCTGCGCAATGTTTCTGTTTAAATGTGATGTACTTGATGATTTGAAACTATGAATGATAATCCTCTGTGGTTGAAAATGTCACGACGTATAATTAGTTTGCAGCAGGTAACAGTGAAGAGACTCTCGTGACTTGGGCAACCACAGACTTTGAACGCGTTCCTCTCACATCAGTCCAAAAGTAGAGCCACCTGTGTCAGTTTAAAGCTCTCCAGTTGCTCTTGGGGCCCTTCTCCCCAAATCTAAATGTAAATTTGTTAGAGGTAGAGTGTGTAACGGAACCAGCATAAAATGTCCTATTTGCATAATTATACGACAATGTGAGTTCTCCTCCACTATGAAATGCTATTCATAACTCTAATGGGTCATGAACAAATCTTGGTGACTATCTGTTTCCGGGCCGGGTATGGGGTTCTGTGTCAAGGAATGTGTGTAGGGGTGGCGTCATATTTCGATGGTGGGGATTTTCATGAGTTGAAAAGGGAAGAAGGGGCGGAAGAGAAATTATCCCAAAGTGCACAATCATCACGCTCCTTCTCTCTGTCTCACCCGACAAATGCCAGTTGTAATGATTGAGTATGGCGAGCATGCTTATTTGTGATACTATTGTATAATTTATGTTCCCAAGAGGAGGGATATGCCCTCGATTGTGTAAAACCAATAGGGGGCCTCATGAGTGGAGCAAATATTTTTCACGCACAACAGTATTTTTCGAACGCTATTATATTCCTCTTCAAACAATCACATATGTACATATGTATATATATTAGGAAGAAGGCGAAGGCGGTTCTCTTATTTCTTTGCTGGCACTCCTGCGATGCCGGAGAATCATAGGCAAGTGCCACAAATGGAGCAACTTGGAGAGAGTAAAGGAATAAAAGACAAGAATATATCTACATACATGGGAAGAATGAGAGATAAAAATGGGATGCTTCCGTGAATATTTCGCTTTAGTTTTCTTACAGTATGACGAAGTGGGGCTGAGAATAGTAGAAATCGGAGATTCTTTTGTTATGAATTTCTTACTGTGCATTATCAATAGGAAACTCAAGGGGATCACAATAGGCATAAACACATTGGCGTTTCTTTTTATTCTGTTTGCAAAAAAAACTACGGATTTGCTGAGATTTTATTTTGAAGATTTTTATTTATTTTTTCAATGTACCTATCTTTAAAAATTATTTAAAATTGCAAATAAAAAAATCTATTTTAAAATTCACTCTCATCGTATCAAGAAATCTACCTTCTTGCTTCTTTTCATTCCTTATGATATTTTCATTTATTTGAATGAGTAAAAAATAATTGGATTATGGAAAAGAAGACGGTGTCACCTTTTCATACCCCCCAGATTTACTGTAATAACTCTTGTTGGCTCACATATAAATTCAATAATAAGTTGTTGTGACCGCAATTTATATTAGGGAGTTTTTGTTCTTCCGTGCGCTATTGACCCTCCATTGAAATTCCTATTCTCAAAATTTTTCGCGCTGTGGAGCTTTTCGTTGCTTAAATATTGCTTCCTATCGTCTAAGAAGGTGAACAAACTGAGATTGATCAAATTACACTTTCTTCCTCATTGTCTGTTTTCAAGGCATTTTTCATCATTTGATTTTCTTCTGAGTGATATTATTTCTATTTATACATTTTGTCAACGGCATCGCATATTTTTCTTTTATACCATCTATATATATAAAGTAGAAAGTGCATATCGACGGCTCCAAATACAACTAGCTCAAGTATATAGGGATTCCTTAAGAACTAAGCTAGTTGTATTTGGAGCCGTCGATATGTGAATTGGCCAGATCACCCCCAAATGATCATATCTCGACCGGACGTGACCTCAGGAGTCCGAAAATACCCATCTCCAAAATGTTTGTCTGTGTGTGTGTGTGTGTGTGTGTGTGTGTGTGTGTGTGTTTGTATGTCACAGCATCACGGCCAAACCGCTGGACCGATCGGGCTGATTTTTGGCATGGGTACTTAGGGTACCTCAGGTCAGGTTTTAGGCTATAGGAGAACTGCTCCCACCTCTCCTATCTGGTACCTCCCATACAAATTTACCACTTTTTTCGACATTTTAGTTTTTTTGGCCACTAAGATGAAGTTCTATCGGGTGGCTATGTATGGTGGGGTTGGTCAGAGTAGGGTCCCCTATAACCCTATACTATAGGGGATAGCCCCCTTCCTTTATGTAGTATGGCACCCATACCAATTTACGAATTTTTCACACATCTTAGACTTTTTCACTAATAAGAATGGGCGCTAGCGTGTCAAGATGAATGATGGAGTTTATCAGGGTGTGGTTCCCTATAATCCTTCAATATTGAGGAGTCTGTTCTCACGTACTTTCTCAGGAATCTCATACAAATCAGCGGCAATAATAAGCATTTTTACAATCACTAACTTTGAATTCTAAGAAATTTCCCAACAAATTCTTACTAAATCAATAAACCACATGAAATGAAAAAGCCGCGGAGCGCGAAGCGCTCCGCCACCGCAAGAAGCCCCGCAGGGCGAGGCGCGAAGCGCCTCGTATTCACTAAAACAGAAAGGCTCAAAAATAAGTTTTTAAATTAAGAAATTTTAGAACTTCTCGAAAAATTAAGGCTTAGGTATCTTATAATTTAAGTCAATCCTAAAATTAAAGGCTATTCTAAAGCGCACGACAGGCTTAAAACTTCTTTGAAGTTTAGGGCTAGCCTAAAGCCCGTTTTAAGCTCAAGACTGGCCTTAAACTCACTTAAAGCTCCAGATTGGATCAAGACTGGCCTAAGCTTAAAGCTTAAGGTTGGATTAAATCTCAAGACTGGTCTATAGGCTTAAAGCTCAGCTAAAGCTCAAGATTGGATTAAAGCTAGTCTAAAGCTCAAGATTAGTCTAGGCTTAAAGCTCGCCTAAAGCTCAAGCCTAGCTTAAAACTAGTCTTAAGTTTAAAGTTGGCTTAAAGCATAAAGTTTGAGATTCCTAATCAAAAGTATATTTTTTGTTCAAATATTTTAAGTAAATCTAAATTCTTTGGAACTACAAGCAATTCAATGGAATAAATATTAATGTCCAAAACTTAATCTTCCGACTATGCTGTCTAACAACTCTGGCGCATATCTTCTGTCCCTGCGTTTGTAATTAAATTGAAAAGATGTATGCCAATGAATTCTAATTTGACGGTGGATGCCAAAAGATCAATGATCATTCACTGTCACGCGCCACTTGGAAGAAGGAAGTGAGAAATTTGCTTAATGTAAAAGGACAACAGTTGCCACTTCTTTTTCAACATCTCCGGCGCTTCTTTTTTTTCTACTCCGAACCAGGAATTATCGCTAAACTGTTTGATAAAACATATTAATATTTATGTGGTAAAATCCATTGGTGGCCCATCTGATTGGGTTAAATATTATGTGAGTTTTGAGTGAACTTTAATGGATTTTCACGGAACACAGTTAGAAGATCATTTCACCACTTTGCCACTTTTATTGTCGCGCCACGATCACCAGGTGAGTCGACATGCATAAGATGCTGCAGCTGAATAGATTTGCGCTGATGATGGTGACGATGGTAAAAATTCGCATATAGTGTTTGATTATGGTGCGAATTTCCATAAAACATTATTTGATTTTCAGTCGCAATGGAAGGCATCCAAAGTGATTTTTTATCAAAACACAACTCCCCGCAGAATAATCGACAGATCTTGTCAGCATCCCAAAGCCACCGCCTGACAAATGACAATGTGTAATAGTAATTTGCATAATTCGGAAGAATTATTCATGAGAATTATTGCCTACTTACCAGCAATTTGCCAGCAATTCACGGCATCACGCAGCCAAATCAAGTAAATCATTGCCCCTTCTGTTTGACTATTTACAAATAAACAATTACACTCCTTGTGTTAAGTGGGTGATCTCGAGAGAAGCAGCAGAGTGGCAAGAAAAAATGGAGAAAGATCACTGATGGGACTTTCGTGAAAAATGACTCTTGGAGTCACTTGAGTCAGTGAGGATTGAAGGCAAAGGAGAGATATTAAGGTCAAAAAGATGTACAGCACTTCCCTAAACTTGTATGAAAGCCCCTCAACAATTTATGCACTTCGAAAGTTTTGAAGAGCTTTTTGAAGAAAATTACTTTTAATTTACTTTATTTTCTAATACTAAGCATAGTAACAACTTGTTTGAAAGCTTTAGAATAATCTGTAAAAGCTCTGAAACTTTTTAACCTGACAAAAGCTTAATAAGTTATATATAATAGATAAAAAAGCTTTAGGATTATCTTTAAAAGCTTTGCTTCAAAAAGCTCAAAACTTTATCCAGTTTTAAAGCTTAAAAAAAGTTAGCAATAACTTAGCACTTCCACTTCTAAAGATTTTCGCGTACTTCCACTGAAGTGTACATCACATGTGACTACACATAATATCTCCCCCTTGGTGTGAAGGTGTGTGCTATCGTGGCTAAATTCGATCCACCCAGATTCATTCATAAATATCGCCAAAGTGGTGCAAATTGATAAATTGGCGCACTCATGGCGAGTCACGACCAAGTGCCACTGATAGCAAATGAGAAGAACCGTAATATTGACTCAAATGATCGTCAATTCTGATTTGGTGGCCCCTGACAATGGGGGCCTCGCGAAGAGACTGTGCGCCAACGCTGCCACTCAAGAAGGAATCTCTCTCACATCTCCCGAGACCCACCGTGAATAATTGTAGTTTCGTGTTGTATACTGATTGGAATTTCAATAAATTTAATTAATTAAACTCTCCATACGGAATAGATGCGAAAAGCGAAGGCTCGAAGAAAAAAACCAGACGATCGTTTTAGCAAACGATTCGCGTATTCTCACCATTTCTTCCCCCCTTGGCGCGTTTGCGAGCGCAGATCCCAAGAACAAGAACTTCTCCGTTGACCGTCGAGTGAGACAAAAATCGTATGAAATGAAAAGGAGAGAAATTTAATCAACTCGGTGATATCTAAATTTATGCATAAATAACACCACTTTCCATCGAATCTTCTATATAAAATGCGGAATAAGAATAAATTTTAACATGTTATCTCCACTCTTGGCTGTTTTGCCTAGATTCTTTTCTCCCCATGAGACGGATCCCCGGGACAATTAGTGATCCCAGGGGACAATCATTAGTCGCATTTTGCTGGGATCTCATGCCCCTTCAGAAGAGATTTTAATGATCTAAGAAAATTTACGATCGCGAAGATATAAGATGGACGCTGTTGCATTTCATGCTGAGTGGAATTTTCAAGCGAAATTCAGTCTGCAAATCTTTAGCGTAGCTAATTGTTAGAAACTAAAGAATTATAATGAAAATAAATCAAGATTAAGAATTGAAAAGAATAAAAATAATTAGTAAATATGTAATCTAATCAAATTTTTAAAATCAAAAGTTTGAAAATTACTTTTTCTTTTAATTGTTTTTTTTTGAGCTATTTTACATTATAATTTACGAGGTCCAAGACATAACGGATAAAATACACAACATGGCTTTGAACTTCTCCTGCAGTCTGAGACTCAGCTAAACAATAAACACAGCAGGAGCGAATTAATATGGATTAAATTCAAAAGCAATTGCCAGTAGGTAGAATTAATATTGCTGAAGATGATCGTAAACTTATGATCGCTACATTGTGCTATTCTAATCAAGCGATTTCACTTTTTATGAGACCTATTAACATTTTCATTTTTGTTTTAGAAATGAAAATTCTATAATATTCTTCGTTGGACTTTCATATGAAAAAGTAATAATTGTCAATTATATATGACTTGGAGAAAAAATTCAGTCAGTTCTCAAAGATGAAACAGTAAAGGGGTCATAATATACTCAAAACAGTGTACACTGTTTTTTAAAACTTTCTCTATAGAGAAACATTTATAAAAAAATTAAAGTATTGGCGTGATCTATGAAAAGCTGTTGGCAAATTTGAACTTATAAATCTCATGAATATAAATTTGAGCAGCCAATCCCTCAATGGATACCCCTTCACCAAATTGTTTTCGTGGAATATTTCCATCAGGTGTTTGTGGCGTTTGGATTTGAATAGAAGCCGGAATGATCCAGGTATAATGGCAGAAATTGCTTCAATAGATTTCCATCTTTTTCCCCAATGCGATGCTCCAGCGCGATTGTGGCGAGAAAAATGCGAAAATAATCACAATCAAGTGGAATTGAATGGGCCGCGGCAGAAGAGGGAGAAGAAGAAGGGTAGCTAAGAAGAAAAAACGAGCACTCTTGGCAGCGAAAACTAAACGTTCTGGGCAATGAGGAGATGAAAAAGAAAAGAGAATCATTTATTGTAGAATGTCTTGGAAGAGCGCAAAGTGATTTCAGCACAAGAAGATTTCAGCCAGAAAAATAGCCTGATGAATGTGTTGAGATTTTTGCGTCGAATAATGACCTCATGGTTCTATCTGATGGCTCACCGCTGAGATGGCCTTTAACGTCCTTCACTCGCTTTTTATATAAATCTCCCTCCTCGACTGAGTTGCTGCACCTCACGTCTCGCCACAACTCAGCCGCGAGAGTCCATCTTTTGCCCCTTCGGATATGATTCACCCATCTCATGATTCGATACACCTGTTGTGCGCGATCACGAGAAGATCATTCCCCAGAAAAGTGGATCACTTTTCTGGCTTCTATATACCCATCGCCCAGCGCACTTTGTGGCCAAATCCGTAATCAAAGGAGATTAAACCGGACAGACGCAGATCAATAACCGAAAAATGCAAATTCTACACCTATTTTGATATTGTGGCTTCCTTGACATCTGAGCGATCACTCAAAATAGAGCTGGAGCACGAGAGATGAAAAGGAAGATCGCGCGAGAGACATGTGAGATTCTCACAATGTGAAGTGGTTATTCAACTCTTTTTCACAATATAAATTAATGGAAATCTGCATAAATTTGTGCCACACGCGGTAAGAAAAAATTGGGTTCACACTTGAGAATGACGAAGGAGATACGCGCGCAGTCCGAGAAGAAAAATAGGCAAAAGAAACCCGTTTCCTTTGTATTTTCCCCCCATATTTGTGCAAAATGTTATTTATTGAAAGTGTAGCTGTTTTTTTTTCACTGACCCACGGTTATATCCTCAGCAGAAAGACTCTCGTTGACTCTCTTTTAACTCACCTGCTGAGGAGGAATTATTATGTATGCTCGTGAGATTTTGTGGACATTAGAACTTCCTGTTCGAAAGCTTTGCCCAGAGATGTCTTTGCGATCTGAACAAAGAAAAATAACTCAGGAGGAGCTTCTTTTTCTCCACTTGAGCTCATCTACTGGTCAGAAATACTCTTTCCAGCGAGTCACGAAGCGATCACTTCTGAATCATCTTCCCTCAAGGGGGAGATAACAAATTAAGATTTTTTAAAGCATAAAATGAGCTTTTCAGAACGATTTTTTAAAGGCTTCTCTAAGGTAATAAAATAGATGAGGTAAATGCCCTTCAAAGCTCCCCCAACATTTGATAAATAAAATAATAATAGTATAATATCTTCCTCTTGTTTCTCTTTATACTCAGCCAGAGCGTCAGAGCGCCAGAACTCAAGCAGAGTTGGGAATACCTTAGATAAATTTTGTATGAGTGACGTCAGAAATTACCAGTAACAGAATCTAGAAATGATGATTAAAAGAATCATGAAATAAATTAACGTTCCAAAAAGATTGTTCTGGAAATATTCCAAACAATATTACGACAGACAGTCTGCTTATATTGTGAGGAGCTCAAAAAAAAGCACAAACAAATTTTAAACTAAATGGCCAATAAATTAAATGATGCGATAATCATTTTTACATTCCTTGGTTGAATCATCTGTTGATCATTTTATGGCGAACACGATCCTTTTGATTAGCTCCTAAGCCTCCAAGACAATCGGATTTGTTTTACTAATAGAGGAAAAACATAAAAATTGCACTTCCATTTATTGATTTTGGCTGATTTAAGAAACTGAGAATTAGAAAACGAGTATTTGATTAAATAACAATAACATAAGACCACTAATAAGATGTTAATTGATTATATCTGAATAATTAAAGTTCAATAAAATACTTAAGGTTCTCAAATTCAATTAGTACCTTCCATTTTCCATTAGCAGGTTTCTCCGAAAAGTCTCTATACGCATTATTTGAATTTGAGGTCGTCTTTTAATGAGTTAATACCGTAAACTTATTCATTTTTCTCAGATTAATAAAATGCTCATCTCACGTATCTCTTAATTTTATTGATGAAAAGAAAAGTTACTTTCTTTTCAAAGGTTTTACACATAAATTACCGAAAGTGAGAGTTTTTTCAATTTAACTCGCACATCTAATATCTGGAAAATTCTCCATGAAGCTCCTTCCAACTCTGGGTGAGCTTTTAGTTAAAAATCTACAGACAATGTATAAGTTGAGGGATAAAAAAACAATAAATTTCTATTGCTCAATAATAAAGCCACATGTATGATTATTGTAATGAGAGGTAAGAAAAAAAATCAATTCGTGATTAATGTGTCCTCCGATATCGATAGAAATTGTGTGAGCAACTCATAAATCTCTCGGTTTGCCTGGGCATAAAAGTTCTATGGACTCGCGAGGCACTCTTCTTCATCTCAATGTTAGCCTGACAGGCCGTACGATATAGGTAGTTGCGGATAAAAAAGGTGAAGATTCTTGAAAAGGAATAAAATGCACAAACGATGAAGTCATCTGTTGAGTATTTGATAGCCGAATCATGCACGACCGCAGGTTATTTGTCTAATTTCGCAGAAAAATAAACAACAAACAGTGATAATAGTCGATGACGATTCCTGGGCACTCGAGACACTGGGATTTGTATTTTTACAGCATGATATCATTGTCCGTCCCGGCCGCCAATCTTCTGCGCGCCCCGGCTCATTTTATCCGGACAATGTGATGGTCAAGTCGGTGAGATATGTTATTGATGCGAAATTACGTCGGAATTAATAGAGATTGTTCTATACCCTGGACCCCTCCCCCCCCCCACCCCATCGACACCATGCCGGCAGATAATTTAAATTGTAAGAGATAAAAAAATATTGAGTGATGAGAGAGATGAAAATATATATAGAGAGAAAAAAAACGTCTAAAGCTCATCACCATCGAATGGAATTCTTTTCGCATTAGGTGTAATTTTATTTTAAACGGTTTTGTAGTGCAAGCTCTTCCTCTCTTTCTCTCAAAGTATTTACCCGGATATAGAAATTATATACACCATACATCGATATTTCTAATAATTCATTATACCAATCATCTAACTCAAGTTTTTTACCAGGGGAAAATATTCTTGAGGACAGAATGCCCCGAATTAAATGTTGAAAGACCGATTCGTCCCTGGGAGAGGCAGATAAATTTGCAGAAGGATTATTTCATCAAGGCTTTGGTTCATTTTGGCAGAAATCTAAAGAAGGGGTTTAGAATATCAATTTCTGAGAAAACTTAAATCCCCTCGAAATGATTTTGAGTGGAATTGTTTCTTTTTCGGGAGAGGTTATTGGATAAAATTCCTCCACAACAAGAGACAATAAAGGAAGCGGCATAAGAATGGTTATTTAAATGCTCGAAGATTTCAAAAAAAACATTTAAATGTTGGTAAAATAATAACTTACAAATATGAAATGCAAAAGAACTTTATAGCCCTTTTAGAGTAATGAGACACTCAATTTATATTGCTCATTATTCAGAAAAAAATCTCTAAGTTTGAGCGTCATTCCTATTCCGATGTATCCCCTCTTTCCCCTATACCTATATCAAAATTCATTTTTTTCATGAGGTTTTCTTAAATGTCCTTCCAAGAAAGAAAACTTGAACTATAAGTATTGAAACATTTCCACCCTTATTATCTATATATTTCCGTTAATTTCCAGGAAACAAATCCAAATATGTAGGTATTATATATAGCTCAAGTTTCCGCGAAAAAGTGATTTGCGACACATTGAAGGACAGAAAGAAGATGACATGTTGGCTGATCTGAACGACATAATGCTGTCTAATTTGCAGTGACACTCGAGTCAGGTGTATAATATCACGCCATGCGCTAAAAAATTAACACAATTCCCAATTAAATTGTCAAGTTGATGGGTGAGCTGAGATGTTGGACAGAGCGAGATGTTGAGATGCAGAAAAAAGTCTGTATTTGGTTTGCTCAATGATTCTCGCATTGTTAATCGCGGACAGGGCAAAAAAATCCCAGTGGCGGACAATGATTAAAAGAACACTAATTATATAATTAATATTTGTACTTCAGAGACCACGCTGGAATTTTTTTTTCTCTCTCTATATCTCCCTCCCAAATATCCATATAAACTTGTGCGATTTCAATTATCACTCCATCGGCATATAAGACACTCATAATTGTAATTACTCCGTGTCACACAAATTAATATTTGCCAATCTTTTGCCTTCCCAACATCTCTTAAATCCAATATTTTGACCCATTGATTCACCAAGGTCGATGCAACCCAATTACATGGCTTTTCGCATTTATACTTCATTCCTTATTTAATCAAACAATTCTAATAAATATTTATTTAATTTACAGACACTTGGGGGTCCCAGAAATTCCATTTGAGTCAATATTGACGAAAATTAGTTCGACAGAACCTTGAGTTTGCTTATCGAGTCACCTAAAATTGCTAAAGAGAGAGGATTTCTCGACAACCTGGCCTACAGTCATCAATTTAAAGTGCCTCCCAAGTGTCTTTTTTTTCTGGCCATAGAATTTCAACCGCGATACTGTTTAGATTACTATAACTGAGAGTTAAGCCAATGATTTATACTGTAACACGAAATACCGCCACAAATATATTGGCAAAAATTCTATTCTTCTCGCTGAATGAATGTTTTTCCTCAAAATTCGTGAACTCGTGCAGAGAGGAGCTTAGATATTTGATATTATCATGAGTTGGAAATCTCATGAAACTGTGGGTCAAATTTCTAGAGATTTTTCTGACAAAAATTCCAGTTTTAATTCTGAATTTGTCTCTTTGGCCAATAAAAGGATCCCGCGAAACCGAATGAAAGACATTCTGCAGTAGAACAGATAAATAATTTCTCATTGTGAATATCTTTGCGAGATCAAATTTTGCCAATGACGATATCGATAAATTAACAGTTAGTGACAAATTGTGTATCAATTTGAATTAATAAATTTGAATAAATCTGTGCTTTTCTCATTTGCATAATGATTAATCATGTTTTGCGACGTCCAACTGTTACTCATTTTGCGAAAGAGAAATGCGGTTTTTTGATATTAAAGAAAAAAGAATAAAAATTGTATATATCATTTTGTAAACATAAACATATTATGTCAAGCTTTCTGAAATTTGACAGAAATGTGAAATAAATGACTTTATCTTAAAAGTTGATCAATTTCTTCTAAAGACTGATATTTTGATTTCATCCGTTTCTTCCAAAATAGAAATAAACTTTCTATAAAAAAAAATGATTAATCGTTTCGTTAATTCAGTCTCAACATGAACCATACTTTTAATTACATTTTTTGTCTTTAATTTAAACACTGTCCTTCCCAATTTTTTAAACTTGCTTTCAAAGTCCATTTTGGACGAATATCGGAAGCTGCAATTACGATCAAATGAACTGTTGTGTCAAACTGTATTCCTGGCCAAGGAGACGATCACAAAATTCTCCCAATCACCTCAATCTTTTCAACAATGCTTAACCGATGACCCTCCCATGAGCATCTTGAAGCCAGCAAACACCTCCCAATAAATTCAGCCCTGAAAACTCTTAAAGCTACGCGTTGAGCTTTTGTGTGTCGAAATCGGAAGTTACTAGTGAAGAATTGGTGGAGTTTTGCCACAAAAAAATGCGGCCCCCCTCCTCTCCAAATCCCCAACAAACATTAAACTGTGCGAAATAAATTAACGTTTCGGGAAATATTTCTCTTTATTTGCCTGGGCGCCCCCAAGGTTGATTCGTGGCAGGAATTTAAATATTTTCCAGCAATAAAACATTTCTAACAGCATTTATAGTATAATTGATAATTTGCTAAACCGTAAAAATATCAGAAGAAGATCTTCTGGTCACGTCACTCTTGCAAATGAGTCGCGGGGTCATGAGCAAAGACTATTGGCATGAGTTTTTGCGATGGCATTATAAGAGTTTAGCGCGCCAAAATTCGTGATTCAAGGGGTTGAATGCGTTGCTGAGAATTAATAATAAACAGGGAGAGTGTCATCGAGAGCTGAAGGACCCTCTTTCGCCTCCGCGAAAAAAAACTCATATACAATTTATAAAGAAAATCCATGGCTTTGTGCAATTGACAGGTGTTTAGGGGAGAGCCGGCTAAGTCTACAGAGTGGAGTAAAGGTGGATTCACATTATGACAGTTAATCATCAAAATACCTTTAACAAATCAATAAACAAAAAATCACTTTATTATAAGCCTTGCTGAAGGCTTAAGTCTAGCTTAAAACTTGAAGTTGACTTAAAGATGTCTTAAAATTTAAGTCTTACTTAATGCTACAAGTTGAACGTAAAGCTTAAGATTTGTTTTATATTAAAGAAAATAAATTTTCTTTAAATTCAGATGAAGAATATTTGTTGGAAAATTTCTTCACAAACTGTCAATTCTATATGGAAAAAATTTGAGCTTTTAAATTTTGCTGGGATAATTATTATTAAACTTTCTAAATCTAAACTTTACTGAAATTTTCAAAAAAAAAAACCTTGAGAACTA